>JAVQKG010169875.1:0-10131 GCA_036025885.1 Hypseleotris bucephala
GCAAAAACTTCCTGAGTTATTGCATTTACAAATTTAATCCTTAATTAATTAATTACTTAATTACTATTCATCGCAGATGTACCCAAATCGATACAGTTCGGCGTCCTTACAGGGTCTAAGTATCTGCCAAGTTTCAAAGTGATCGGGCATTTAGTTTTTGAGTTATCGCAGTCACACGGGCAATCTGCGGACACGGACGGACATGAAACCATAATATAAGTTAATATAAATATAATAATGCCTTAAAAACACACAAAGTAAGGACAGGAGCACTCTCAATCACAAGGAGGTTGCACTGTGTGATGCCACATGGTCCTTTGGGGCTGCAGGCTATGTAGCTAGTGATTATTTTACTGTCGTAGCAAAACCATTGGTGGAATGTGTTACTGTTTTTGTTCCTTAATAAACTAACAAGAAATAATTTTCATTGTTAAAATGTAATGTTTTAGTTTATCAATTTTACCTCTTATTGGCATTACAAAATATCTCTAAAAAGGCAATAAAAGATGGTTATTGTAAGAAAAAGTACAGAATAAAGAGTGCTAGACTTCTCCCCATACACTATTCAGTTCACTCTTGTGTCCATGTGCTAGGAGAAATTTCTATCAAACATTGGAGATAGGGTAGTCTGTAGAGTACTTAATAAGGGCAATTTACTATTTTATTTATTTATATTCAAATGTGTACTTGTGTCTGCAATAAAGGGATATAAAGATGTTATTATCTTTTTGTCCCTTTATTAAAATGAAGATACGTAGGGTGAAGTGTATTGAGGACAGTAGCAGGTTCCAATCACAAGGAGCTTTGTCCCATGTGACGCCAAACAGTCCCTTGAGGCAGAAGCTTACCGGTCACTTCCCCACCGAGACACAGTCAACACTTTGCCAATTTACCATCACTCAAAGCCTTTGTAATGCAACACAGCACAAACACGGCTTTGTTCACTGACCTTTGAATAATTCAGCTCCAGCAAAACGCTATGACACATTTTTGATCAAAGTCCTGCTATCAAGAGGAGGAGGAGGAGGCTTTTTCCCGGCGCTCCATGTTCCTCTCCACTGAGGATAAAAGCTTGCTTCCTCAACGCATTCACTAAAGGACTAAAGGCCATATACACAGCGGGAATGTGACAAGGAAAATGGGTTGAAAATGCATGTTTGCTAACCCCTTTTGCGTTAAATTGGGTTATGTAAAAGGTGGTAATGGTGTCACTCAGAATTGGGCAAGCCTTTTAAATCTCTATTAAACACATCTGTGATAGTTTTCATATATTGCCATTGCATGGGCCTCTAATACTACCTGGACTGGTGGTACTTTTCATACATTTCAATTTAGAGCCATGTTTGTTTCCTGTTTTTATGATGTGTGGACCACTAGAAATCTTGGTTCTGGTACAGTTTAGACCTGGTTTAGTCCTAGTTTAGTGCCTGTCTTCATCTCACCTTTAGCTTATGTAGCTATTACCAGATATATCCTTTTTTGTTCCTAGTTTCCTATTCAGGTAAAACATGTCATGGCTAAGTGTTGTTTACTTTAGGATAACCCATCAAAACCATTGTAATTCACCCTTCTTTATCCTGTATAGACTTGACCTCTGCCCAGTTTAAAAAAATGATCCTTAATTCTTTATTATGTGAAAGTCCTCCTTCAAAATCTCCTGTCCTTACGCCCTGGTGACAAATGGTTTGAGATTACAGGTTGGTCACCGGGCAAACACACATCCACTTCAAAGCTTTGTCTGCTGGAAGCCATCTGTTACCTCCAAGGCATCTATCACAATATAACTTCACTTTCTAAACTATTCATTTGAAGAAGCAGTGGAAACAAAAAGCACATGCTGAGTTATGGGCTGTACCTGGGCTGTCCATCACTGGCTGCCGGCACAGGTCTGACAGGTGGAGGTGTGTGTTGAGGTGCATGCATACAACACAGCAGCTCTCCTACATGGCCCGCGGGTGTCCATCATCCCACTGCAATTCCTGTTGGACTTTTCTCGTTTTGGAGATTCATGACTGCGATATCTCTAGTGCTTTCTGGAAATTGAAATGTTCCTTTATGTGGCGATGGTGTGAAGTGTGTTTTTGCATGTACTTGTGTCATGGGAAAGCAAATAGTGAACTGGGGAGGATTATATTGATAGAAAGTGCAAATTTGAATGTGCCTACAAAGTAGCTAGTCGCTAACAGTCAGTAAATAGTTTCATAGCTATGTCATGGTGGATATTGTCTTGTCTTGAATACAGTCACAATTCATTTTATACAGTATTACATTTCATAAAACAATTAATTAATCACTTAATTACATCACATTATTGATACTGGAACAATCAATACCTATAATAATAACCAGTTAACTTCAAGTTGTGTTCGGTAAAACTATATTGGTCAAGTTTTTAAATCTGTGTGCTGTCTGTAACATTACGGCTATGCACACTGGATTGAGCATTCAGTGATAGGGTGCACCAATAATTACCACTGACATGATGGACGCACCAAAAGAAAGTTTTTTAAAAGCCTAAAAACATTGTTCCTAATATGACTGGAGGATTATAAATAGTCTCGCGGGTCATATTTAATCTCAACTCTTCTTTATGTGCAGCAGACTTTTATTTGTTTTTCGGCTTTGTACTTGTAGCGGGAGACTTGGAGCGGTGTGTTCAGAGGCGTTCTGCACCTGGAGATATACTGTACCTGACAGAGACTGTGGGAGGTGTTGGGCCATAAAATGTAATCAGCTGCAAGGTTTCCAACATACTCAATGCACAAACGGGGGGGGCCAGTGTGAAGAGAAGGAAAAGATAGTCCAACAAAAAAATTCAGAAGTGCTTTGTTTTAGTACATTGCTGTCTCTCCTAATTTATACAAGTTCTCTCACAGGACCTGTTTATGATGCAGCCCACTTAACAATCAATAGTTATATAATTTATTTGGCAAACGTGCAATCAATTTCTGCTCTACTAATAGTGTCTTCATTTGTCAACTCCTGAAGCTAAATTTGTACAATGGCTATGCAGTGTTTGTTATAATGTGAATTCTTTTAGTCTTCTTATTCAGTTAACGGCTAACATTTTAAAATTACAATGATAAGAGCAAAAAGATTAGGTCTGTCTTTGTTGGACCGAGCATGTTTGCTGTGCTAGAATGTAGGGAAGGGCAACATGGAAAAAATTGAATACCTTTTTTTTTTTATAACCCAAACAGTTTTGTGTTATGGTAAAACAACTGTCTATCTATAGTCCTGTATACTGGCAATGACAAATATAGGAACAAAAATATTGCAAAACAGATTATATGCCTATGTGATTAGGTTTGAACAGAATCGCAATATTTCCTGCTTGGAATATTGCCCCAAGTTCATATTGTTCATATTAAACACCCTTTCAATAGCACCACTATTATGGTTTTAATTTATTCTCTAACAACTCTGTATTGACATTATATTACTTCGGTGACTGCAGAGTTGATAACAAGCTATATATTGACTTTTTGCTCTGGGTTTTAAATGTTTATCATCTTTGAAATGTTCTTAATCATTGTAAAAAGCTGAGGCTGGCCATTTGTCATGTAGAGTCCCACATAATTAGCATGATATATGAAGCACAGTGATCACAGAGGAAAGGATGAGAGCATGCTGGTGTGCGATGAGTGGAGCGTAGTGTCAGCGCTTCCTGATGAGGTCTGCTGGCTGCGTGGGAAGGTGTGATGTATGGTGCGCCGCCGTGCATTCTGGGAGTAAAACCTGGATGCTCCATATGCACCACAGTTACTCTATGTTTGTTATGTACTGTGAATGTGCATATTGAAGACACTGCATACATATAGTGTTTAAATACACCTGACCTTTCCAGAGAATGCAACAGAGGAAACAAGTGACAGTGGAAGGGTTAGAGAAAATGTCCTGACTTTAAAATGATTAGTGTGCTGTCTAAAACAATGAAGGTGAGCTGTTTTATCTGAAGTTTAATGTTTAATGTAAATAATTCCTTTTGTGGATACATATTAATCTGTGGATTTTATTGTTCAATTAAATCTGTTAAACAGCCATTGAGCAAATATGAAAAACTGTATAGCCCATCCATATTCAAATAATAGTATAGCATTCTGGTAATATACCGTACATTTATGGCAGCAGATTGATAACTGCAATATGAACTTACATGAAATACAGAAATACCGTTGTCCATGGAGATGATACTGCTGTACACTTCTGTTAAGATTTTAGAGTAATGCCAGGCCATGCATAAAAAGGCCACACAGAATTAGTTAGGAAAAGTGCTGCTGTAAGTAATGCATAGCTCTTAGCACCTCACCTCTGCTGTGCACCTCCTCAAGGCATACCATAAATAACTGTGTGTTAAAAGCAGCCCTGTGTCAGACACTGGTGTATAATCTTTACAGTATTTAACAGACTGCTGTTACTATAATTACTATACTCATACTGTAAAAAAAGTTAACTTCTATTAGCGAGACCTCATATAGTCTCTGAGTCCTATGCACACTTAATTGACATTGAATGTTGAGAGAAGTGTTTTAACCTTTTTAATCATTATTACTCATCCAACACATCCGATAATTTTGAGTTAATGTCATTCTTTGTAAACCAAATATGTGTTAATTACACTACATTGTTAAGCCAATGCACAGGTGTACCTAATAAATTGTCAAGCAAGTTTTTTTTTCGTTGCCCAATTTTGGTGGATTTTTTTGGTGGATTTCACAATACAATCTTAGCACACTCAATGCCACAGATGCATTCAGTTCAAATTAACCGATTTCAGACCGCATATCTGCTGTAATTGACTTGTGCATAATTTAAAATCCTGTATTAGCATGTGACTTCTGTTCAAAATGTCCTGCCCAACGATATCTGGGTCACATGAGTTTAAAATCTGGTGCGGGTGACTCAGCACATCTGGTCACTTCAATGATAAACACCCTGATGATGACGATGAAGCAGTTCTCTATGTCATCTCCAGTGCTGCCCATATGCACGGGTATTCTGGCTCGGTGTTTGCTCAGCTTCAGCAGATGACTCCATCCTGGACGCTATGTGTAATTGCGTTAAGGAGTGAAAATCAAATATGCCAGATTAAACCACAAAACAAACAGATGTGTATCTCCGTGTAATGTGAGAAAACAGAAACATGGACGGCAAATCTAATAAAAACGGGCAGTATGTTCGCAATAAGCTCTGTTAACTATGCTTTGATTTCATCCATTAACACTGTTTATTGTTGCAGTGAGATGAATTGTTGTCCTTTGCAAAGAAGCCAGGCCAAGTCCAATAAGATTAAAACATTACTATGTAGAATTTGGACCTTATATCATTGGACTTCATCACACTTAGTATTTTAGATTAGATACAATAAAACAACATGGCTACACAACTGCATAAGCATCTATTTATTTCATACGAGAGCAAAATTTGATGTGCTAAAACAAGCTAAATGCTAACTACCACTGAGGTTGGTTTTGTGTTTACATAATTTAATAAAAACTACACATACAATACAATTTCTGGCTGTTAAAATTAGGCTCCAGTAGTCTTACAACTGACATCCTACTGTACGACATTATAAAGTCTTTGTTGCGGTGTCAATGTTGTTAAAAACTCTCAAAAATAAACTACTAAATTTATTCTATCACAATGTGCATTTTTCTCTGTGTTGAGCACTTGTATGCTACGAGCAGCCAGTCAGAGGGTGATGAAGTGTATGGCGGTCGAAGAGAAATCTTCTCTCCTGTGGAATATTGGTTGTATTCCAAGGGCCAAGAAGGAGTACATCAAACATACGACAAAACAGCTGCTGCCCGACCAAAGATAAGCTAACCTCTCCATCATGGCATGTGACAGCCACACAATGCACCATGCACACATCCATCTCTATAGGACTTTCACTGTGTGTTGGAATATCTGCCACCACGGGCACTGTACATATAAACCAGGATTAAACTTGGTCTAAACCAGGACTAAAGCAAAGATATGTGTAAAGCAAGACTGAAACATGGCTAAAGCTTACGCTAGGATTAAATCAGGTCTAAGCTAAGACTAAATCAAAGAGGGTGTAAAGCCTCAGTGATAAAGTAGGTCTATTGTAAAGTAGGTCTAAACCAAGACTAAAGCAGGAAGAAAATATGACTAAACCAGATTTAAACTGGGGATAAACTAGAGTACAATGTAAAGCAGGACTAAACCAGAGATAAAGGTCTACTCTAAACAAGACAGATATCTGCAAATGCTGCTAAACTAATTAAATAAGTTTTTAACATAAAAACATATTTTACACATATGATTAAAAATCAGGGACTAAAGGCCTAAATGAGGTAAGATTTAAACCAGGACTAAACCAATATCTTATTTTATGTACATTTCATACAAATTGTCCTCTGTCACATCTATGTCAGTCAGTACTAAGCCACCACTTGGGCTAAATCCTACAGAGGTTCATTTTTGCCACTGTGAAAGAGTAGCCTGGGAGTGATAGAGAAACAGGTTTAGAGAGGTCCGGCCCAGGAGAGGGTTAACACAGTAAAAGGGAATAAGAATAGGCAGGTGAAATAAACTGGTGAATGAGAGGAAGTGAAGAGGAGAGATCCTGCAATAGAACATGTCCTCCGGGAGATGTGTGCCCTACGGGAATACTGTGATCACTGCTGTGTGTGCGTCTGTGCATATTTGTGTGTGTGTGTCGCAGTAGGAGGTGCCTGTACGAACTAACACACAGTTTATTTATGACGGCTCCCCGCTGACACTTACACACACACAAAACAACCTGCTTTTCGCTTCAATCATCTCACTGCTTCCATTTCAAAACATTTCATCTCATATCCTAAACCTGAAATTATATGAAAGTCAAGTTCCAGAAAATTGGATCTTTGATTTTTGTCTTTTGAATGGATATGCTTCAGTGGCTATTAGCGTCACAAGTTTCACCTGACTACTTTTTGAACTTTGAATGTATGAACTGTTAAAAGTGGTAATCGAACTACCAAACTTGCAACTGCTGCCCTTAACTTTTTTGACTCTCTTTTTATCCAAATCTAATATTAGTAATAGCAAATTCTCAAAGAAAATTGAAAAGAGTGATGGCTACAAAGACTATAAGAGTAGAATAAAAAACATGCTTTTGTTTTGTCTTGCTTTGTTTGTTGGTGTTCAAGGCTGTCTGCATTGATTGTAACTTTAGAGGAACATAGTCACAGCATAATAAACAAAAATAATATAAGATGAGATGCACCACTTCAAAGACAAATCAATAAAAAGAATACCAAAAGGTCAAATGTTTATTTCAAAACATCGGCTTGTCTCAAATCATATGCAGACAAAACACGGCCCTGAATGAAGATAAAGCAGAACAAATTTGCATATTTAAAAGCTCACGCATGTACGCTACTTTGTGCTTGAAACACATAGTGCCATTGTGCAACGCTGAATGCCAACATGACATTATACGCTGCTTTCCTCAAGGCAAAAAGAAGTGTAACAAATACAGCACAGACAAATAAAAAACCATATCAGTTCTGCGCTCCCAGTCCCATTCCTCATGTATCTTTAGCATACTGTGTTCAATCAGGGCCATTGAGAGCCGGAGCGGGCTGGCCATTGTCAGATCGATTGGGAATACTCTGCTCATGGCATGGTAAAATAGGTGAATAGGAGACTGGAATGAAAAGTGTTTTATTCAATTTCAGCTTGCCAGGACTTAGAGAACTGTTGTGTCGGTTGCCTGGCAACTGTAATACTCCGATACACAAGTGCAGGGAGTGTAGTGAATAATACTCCCACCATCTTCCTCTTTATTCAAGGCTTGTGTTCGAGCCTGTCTCCACCTATAATGTATACATGCTGCTGAGAAATTTAACTAGAAAGTCTTAATGTATTGTACGTATAACTTTTAAGGGAGCACATGGAAGCTAAATAAATTTGCTGACCATATGGAAGCTCAAATATTTTAGGTAAGTGAAAAGTTGTGCCGAAATACACAGTGAAGTACAGCCTGAAATTATTCATTTTTTGTGTTGATTTGACTCATATTTTACAGGATCTTACCCAAGTTGTGACACCTCTTTGCATTAGTGCTCCTTTTCTTTTAGTTCCATAAACCTGATATAAACATGGGGGCATGCCCACAAGCCTGCCTAAAACATTTGCACTATCTTTCAATATTTAAAATTCAACATAATAAGCATTTTCAAGTGATTTGTGAACTTGCCTCACGTGAAGGTCATAGATCTACCCCCTCAGCTAGATTTCTGCCCCTAATGTGGGTTCTCTCCAGGGAATTTGGCTTCCGCTCTGAATCCAAAGTAAGCATTAATGAGAACTGTAGTGGCTCCAAACTACTACCAGTGAATAAATGTGAGATTAAAAGGCTGTAATTGTGTGCCCTACAAAGAATTTCCTACATTATAAGCCATAAAAAAATTATGAATTGCAAATGAATACAGTTATTTTCCAGTACTCTCCAAGAATATATTTAAATTAAAAGTATAAATACATGCTTTAAGTAACTGCATTCATAACATTTCTTGCTGTTCAAGAACTGTTGCATTTTGTAAAATATACAAGTAAGATGTTGATACTGGAATTTAGTATTTTTGATCCACTGGTGATTTCTTCCCTCTTGAGTAGTGACACGGAAAGATCACAGCCGCAGTTGTGACAGGAAACTTGACAGCAGGGATAAAAGGGCGGATTAGACGAGGTCAGGCTCTGGCGAGTGAATATTTCACAAAGCCATCAGATCCATGTAGAAGGCAACATCACTTGACACGCGACACGACTCGACCCTGTTGACCAGTGACACGGTAGCAATGTGTGGAAGATCGCCCGTCTGTGAATGCATATGTTGCTGAGATTTCTGCACTTTTCCAGCATAAATGTAGTTCAACAAAAAGAATGAATTGACATGACTAGACATAAATCCTCTGCAAATGATAGAAAATGATCTCTTTCGCACACTCCTTCCCCAAGCTGTGAAATACAAAATATAATCATCTCCGTCAGGACTGGAAATTGGCACAATCACAACTTAATAGGAACTCAGATATAGGCAAAACAATATGTGGGCGTAATAGAGATAGATAGAGAGAGTTTGGTCAGTGCCAAAGCTCTCAGCGTGATTTAAAAAATGCCATTTTCTCCCATCACTCTGTAAATGAAACATACGTCGCAGCATGCAGATTAGCTATGTTCCCATTTTACAAGAGTCATTTACGAGAATTACAAATGTGTAATCCTAAAGCAGGTGCCTTATTTTTTGATGCGCCGGCTGGGCACCTGCGGGTACGCTCTCTTTGTTCTTCCTCATATACTATTTTTCAGGCGCTGTCTCTGGCTGGTTTTCAGGCTCACTGGAGGCATTCCAATAGATCCATCAATTTGCCAAAGCAGTGCGTGTGAAGCATAAGAGTTATTCCCTCAGGACCCTAACACTGGCTAATAGACAAACACACATGCACAATAATAGACAATCTTAAGTTGTTTATTTCAGTGTTTTTTACCTGCAGGACGTCTCAAAGGTGTTGGCTTGAGTTGATTTATCTTGTTCTATAAAGCCCCACCCCTGTTTTCATATGGGCTATATTGTTCTCTGGGAATACTAATGTAGCACTGAACACAGAGCAGGCATCGACCAATAATCTGCTTGGCTGCATGAAGAGAAGCAAAATGAATGCTCCAAATTGTTTTTGCTTTATTTCCTTTACTCTTAAGAACACAAAAGAGATATCTATAAAAAAATAAATAAAAAAAAACATTATGCATTATTGGAGGCATAGTAGATACATTTGTAAAACTCATCATAAACATTGAGAAATATAAGTTATCTATGTTAACTAACTGTTAACTATTCTAAATACAACCAAAAGGCTTGGTTAGAAAGAACTACAGAAGAAGGTTTTTCTTGCTACGAGCATTAAAACATTGTGACTTCTATTATGTAAAAACATACCATTGTAAAACTAGACCCAATATACATTTGCTGTCGTTTATATCGGCGAAACGCCCCATGCGTCTGCATCAACTGCTATAAGACCGACTGCCTTATGGCGGAGGAGGTGGTGGAAGTGTGCCTGCCATTCTGCGCCTACTGCCTCTTCTGACCACCACAATCATACAGGCACACTAACA
>JAVQKG010170008.1:0-12334 GCA_036025885.1 Hypseleotris bucephala
TAAGTTCCGGATTAGTTTTGGTTTAGCTTTGTTTTAGTTTTTGGTTTAGTCCTGGTTTATTCATGGTTAGGTCTATATTAAACTCTGGTTTAGTCTTAGATTGAGTTTTGATTTACTCAAATTTTTGGCTCTTAGCTGAAATGCAAATTCTATGTGTTTATAATCAAGGAACTATTTAAATCATTATCAGCATAGCTATCCCATTTTGCAATATGTCCCAATATTGTGCAGTTCTATTTTTATTTTATTTTTTTTACCATGAGCTGTTTTCAACTCGTCTTTGAGCTCCCTCTTCTCTTGCCTCAAAGCAACAAGTGCATTTCTGATTCCATCTTTCTCCCTCTCAAGCTCCTCTTTCTCTTTAAGGTAACGTTTGGCGTCCTCCTCCGCCCGTGTTTTCCCATACCGTCCGTACGGGTTGGAATCTAAGTGAATAAGACATCAACAACAGGAAGTCAAAGAGAGAGGTCATCCAGGTTATGGGAACCAAAAGCAAAGTTACACCAAGATCTATGCCCATGTCTCTGTGATTTCACACACCTAACACTTTTCGTTGGGTTTTGACCTGTTTTATAATTCAAACAAGAAACCAAGAAAATTATAGACTAATAAAAGGAGCACACTCCTGCTGAGGGAGGTCATATCACTGCTAATGCTTCTGACCAATAAATCTTTGGTTACAACCCCGAAGCTCAAAGCCTATTTCTTTTGAAGTGGCAAGCTGCCTCAAGAAAGAGACATACGCATTGACCACATAGATATCAGTTTCTAAAAGCTACTGGGCTCATCTGCCTTTATCTGAATGGCAGAGAGCAACTGTCACAATGGAAAATAGGAGACATATTTTAGAATGAGATTATTTGGAAATTGAGAAGATGATGGAGAGGACAGAGAAGCAGGCCACAAGAAAGCTGAGATTTCATTACAGGAATTGCTCACTGCTGACAGGATGTATAAATCTGTTCCAAATATTTGGAAACATGCCAGAGTAATTCATCATTTTTATGAAGACAATGGTAATAATATAGCACTTACTTGAGCCTGAGCGTTTGAGGGAGACCAGGGGTTTGGTGCGATCCGAGTCACTGCTGGAGAAACTGGAGCGCCGCTTTCCTTGATCCCCAAACTGTGTCTCTTCTGGCTGAATACAGCACAGAGAAAGGTGAAGTAAAAAATTATGTGTTGGTTCTTAGTGAGCTTGACCCAAATATTTTTGTTAATTGTATAAGCCAAAAGTAGCTGCAGTAGTTACATTAATGGCTTTAGATTTTGGTAGTCCTAAGATACTACTTTTTAGTACTCCACAACCTTTGAATGCAATGGGAAATACTTATATTTGAACAGAAAACAGGGCAGTTTCACATTGGTGCAATTTGTAAAATAAACAACTAATTAAGGCAATGATATGATGGATAATGAATTTAGATTTTAGATTTTAGGTGGGAGGCTTTCAGACCCACTTGAGCTAGCTAAAAGGGTAATGTGTGTTTAGTAGTGATTCAATAGCAAGACTTTTCAGTGGTGTTGTTGTAGAGGCCAGGGGAAGAACTAAAGTAAAACTTAACTGTGTATTAGTCAAAGCCCACTAACTCAGACCTGATGTTGCTGATGAGGCCAGGGGAATTATAACAGTAAATTAATTATTTTTACAGATTACCTACTTTACATAATAGAACAGAGTCAGATAATCAATTTTAAGCACTAAAAACATATTTTAGGAAACCTTCAGACTGCAGATTTAAGTAAGGGAGTTGGCTTATTTAGTCTATGTGTAGAAAAGAGGTTCTCCAAAATTAAAGGAAAGCATACTAAACTAAGCTAGGTCCTTCAGAATTTACTGTGTTGTTGCAGTGGAAGTGTGTCTTTGTGTGTCTGGAGGCGCTGAGAGCTGTGCAGCTAATACATGTCTTTCGGGGTTAAAACAGCAATTTACAGGCTGTAAAACTGCCATGACCTTTGCCTTCCTGCCAACCTTCACACTTCTTTTTCTTTTCTCTCGTTTTTCTGTCTTCCTTCATATTCTCAATGCTCTTTCTCTCACAAACCATTGACAAGCGTGTAACGGAACTCTGGGGTGTGAATGGTTTTAAATGATTGGAGGCATCATATTCAGACAGTGACAGTTCCCAACAGCTGTGCACACAAAGGCAAAGCACTATTCAATCCAATTAAAAAAGCATTACATGAAAATATCTATGCCCCACCTGCATGTCCTCATTCGGGACCTCATCATACGTTCGGGAGTCAGGGGAGCTTGAAGTAGTGGCCCACCTACAATCACAGAAATAACAAATGTAGCGTATTTCACTTCTATTGCCCGTGTCCCTAGTTTGACCCTGTACAAATAACACAAGGATATCCCACTCACAGGAAGGAATGGCGTACTGCATCACGGATGTTAGCGATGGTGTCAACGTCAACGTAGTCGTAATGGAGAGACTCGGGATCGGTCATGGAGCCTGACTCAGCTAAGACAACACCAAGCCACCCTCCCATCTCATCAGAGCTGCTCGCCTACACAGAAGAAGACAATAAAGCTGAAAAAAAAATGGATTGTACAGTTTTTTTTTACAGCCAGTAGGCAGTATTTACATTTACTAGGTTTCTTTGCGTGTAGTGCAATAACTTGTTTTTCCATAGAAAGGCATTTCCTTCACTTATGAAAAAGATACACTATGACAAACTGTATAGGACCTAAAGTCATCGAAGCTGAATTAGATGTTCTGCAGTCCATGGTTGTAAAATTTATGTGTCTCTCAATTTTGTTCCTCTTTTTGCATGCAAACTCTAGATCATTGAGTGTTTCCAAAATACTCTTGGACCAGTGAATGAACTATGCAAATGTAATGTAATGTAAGTAAGGGTATACTGTATGTAGGAGGACACGCTACAATCTCACGAATCAACAAGTATCTCAGGGAAGTAGTTTTGCCACTGGCTGTTTTTCACAGGTGTTGAAATCTTACCTCTAGAGCTGCCACCTCGTTGCTGTTCCTCATGATTCGAAATGCAAAAGGGTGTTTGGGTCCCAGCCCAGGCAACACTTCACAGTCGTGTAGAGGAACAGAGGGAAGAGAGGTCCGTGGGTTTCCCCTCTCATTGTAAAAACGCAGGTAGCCTTTGGACACACAGCACCACTGCTCTCTCCAAACCTGGTTTACTAGTACCAACATGTAACCTGTAAGTGGATAAAGAAAATAAGTATACTCTAAATGCTAGTAAATACATAGAATACAATATGTAGCTCAGGAGCACTGGCGCACCTTGTCGAGGGTCATTATGTGAAGGTCGTGGAGGCTTTTTCTTTGAGAAACTGATGATACGTGTTATTTTACGGCCTGCGGCGAATGCCCCGCGTTTGACTTTACCTTCAAAAAAGTGCAGTTGATGTCAAGTTGGAATTTTTTATTTGCCAAGACTTCTGATTCATGTAGCGTCATGCCAAACTCGTCTCACCGTTTTCTCTGCAGGTTTCTCCAGCGGACACACCCACGCTATCTGAATCTGACGTGTTCCTCTCAGCGGACAACCTCTGAAAAGTAAACATATAAAAATCCACAACTTTATATTCAATGGACATAACATTACCTGTTCCAGCCCTGACTCAGTGACTCAACTGTTATTTCAGCCTTAACATCTAATTAAAGTACACATCCCATCTTTGTTCTATAGCCATCCTATACACACAACACTATGCCAAGTTATTGTTAAAGAAAATTGATGGTGACAACACAATTACAGCTTGTCTTGACTTTTCCACACCTCATCTATAAAGATGATTTATATCTTGTGGGTAACAAAATGACAGAGCAGTGCAGACACAAACAGCATCATGTACCTTGTCAAGTTCATTTTTTCTTGAGGTGACCGGAGAGGCTGACTCCTCAGGAGCTGTGCTTTGGCCGCTCACCTCTCTGACGACCTGTGCAAAGATGTCATGTGTTTAGAGATGATTATTTTAAAAGGGTATCTCTTTTATGCAGCCTTTTGGCCCTCTACAAGAGTTCCTGGTCCCACTGTGGCCATACAGGAGACAAGTAACTGCCTAGCCCTGGTTTACAGAGCATGGTCTGAAAAAGGGAGCATCCATTCAGCAAAAGTTTATGGTTTTATTAGGTCTCTTTTCATACACTGCACACAGGTCTCATGTCTCTAAAACTTAAGTGAAGTAAAAATATTCATACTTACTCTGAGCCACCTGTGGGCCTGCTCTTTGCTTTGCACAGCCAGCACAAGGGTGTCTCCATTGGGTAAAGTGAAGCGAAGTTCATGGTGCTTCCTCTTGCTGTCTTTAGGAGCATACACAACCGTACACTGAGGCAAAAACAGGTCTACATAGGGGACCGTGTCTTTAGAGCTCTTGTAGCACTTCAAAAAAACACAAAGCAAGCAGTAGTAAAAGAGAAAATTACATTATTCAAACATGTGATTGTTTGATTTGTGTGCTTACTTGCAGCCTGTTTTCTCTTATTACTGTCAGCTGTTTGGCCCACTGACCAAAGCGTTTCTTCCGCAGAAGGAAAGCACAAATGCGACAATCCCGTGCAGGAGGCATTGAACTCATCTCATCTGAGGGCCACTGGTGTGTGAGGCGGACGCCAGGACTACGCTCTTCCTCATCTTCCTCGTATGATTCGTAAGAGCTACTCAGGGCATCAGAGTCATTGTCTGGAAAAACAGACCCATATAACACATTCATTCACAGGCTAGATCTGTGGAATAGTGTCTTGCCCAAGGACACAATGGAAGTATAAACTTGGTTGGGGTAGTGACCAAACCAGTTATCTTGGCTTGCTATGCCTCCAAAGCCACTACATAATGTATACCACACAGACCAATTGAAAAAAAAATTAAAAACAGTAAATAAACAGCAATCATCTTTCTTCATTCTAAGAAAGTGAATGGGTATGGCTGCAGGTTAACTACGACATTTACTAAGTTACTCAGTAATATGGTTTGTTACTTACATGAGTTTTTACGCTGTGAGTTTATGCATGTTGTGGGATAGTGGTTTTCGGCTTCTTCATACCCATATTCTATGGAGTTGGGAGGGCCAGGCCTGACTGAAATTGGAGGACATCAAATTCCAAATTAGTCCTTAGCTTTAGTTATGTGTTTTATGTACATCTGCCCTTGTAATTAAGTTTGCTGTTCGTCTATGTTTATATAAATTACAGTAAATTCTGACCTAATTGAGAGGTTTTAGGAGAAAAATGTCATGCAGTGCGGAGAGTGGGTTTGGCATGGGCCAGAGGAAGCGCTAACCTCGCGTGATGATGTATTCGGGCAATTTGCCAGGACTTAGTGGGACAGCCTCTTCATAGTACTCCTCTGGGGGAGGCGTAGTGGGCAGGGGTGGAGGAGAGTCCGCTGAGTGGGAGGTTGGGGAGTCTGTACTGTCCTGTAGACGTGCAAACACAAACATTTTCTCCATAATCATGATAGATTTTCTAACCGCAGCCCATTTAAATCATTCATAAATTGGTGACCTACATGTGCACTTGGGAAACAAATAAAACCACTAGTTATCGACTGAGTCGGTTAAAGGGTTAGGGCACTATATAAAATCTGATGCCAAGAGAAAAACGGGACCACTTTTCATGCCAGATGCCTGCAGGCCTGACATGTATCTGCTTGGCTGCTGATCTACAGTTTGACAAATGACATACTATACAAATTTTTACTACATGTAATGTACTGTACATGTGGCGGAATACTGGTACGTACCTGTTCAAAAGTGTCTGTCTGTGTGTCTTTGTCGAGTTTTAGTTCATCTGTGACATCTTTTAGATCTCCAATATTACAATCTGAAAACAATTTACAAAAATAGTGTTAACCAGGCTCTTCATCTGCTTAACAATGTAAAACTGATATACAGTATATTATAATAAGCAATAATAATAATAGGTTTGTGCAATAAGCTCTAAAAGTAGATTAAAGTATTCAATCAGTGCCATTTTCCTTTTGCTTTTTATTTTCCATCTACACAAGTTGGGCATATGTAAGGCCTACAGCCTTGTGTTCAGTATTATCACTTTGACTGTAAAATGTGGATGTGCAACTTACCAAAAGTCTCAAACAATGACTCCACAAAGCTGGTGCCATTTCTGTATACTGATGAGTTCATGTAGATGTAGTCTGTACCGGTTACTGCATAGAGAAAATACAGTACTTTATTATAATGGACTACTGTATTTTATTATTTAATTTCAAATTAAATATTTGATCTTAATACCTTGTGGCTGTATTTGCTGGAGAAGGTTCCACACGGACATCTTTTTCTCCTCTGTGGATGAGCTGAGGCTTTCCTGATCCAGCATCTTTAGCAGGACCCCCAGCTCGCTCACCAACACCTCCATGGCTGCAGAGATCAAAGGTCAGAGGCGACAGGGTTCAGTGTATCAGTCCAGAGGGCAAAGGTCACACTGACAAGTCTAAACAAACCGATGCTGGGGAGACCTTATCTGCTGTTCTTCCCTCTGTATCCTTTCATTTACTGTCACTGCAGTTCACAACAGAATCTAATTACTGAGATTCACCGGCCCTTTGGTCTGTCACCAAGCAGACTAAACAAAATGCATGATGAAACTCATTAGTGTTGTTTGGAAACTTAAAAGAAAAGTGTTTTACATCTAAACAAAAACCTAGGATGATTTAAAGTACTGCAAAAAGTTTGGTGTCTAAATTTCCCATTGAGCAAGAGTTTGAACAATCTTTAAATCTGAAAATTACCAAATGGGGAACAGTGAAAGATTTATGGCTACCAGTGATGGGTGCAGTAAGAATAAATTTTATGCATTTTGATATTTTTATAAGAAAAGATGACAAAGATATGCATTGACTGATTTGGCCCATGTCTTACTCTGCTCTCCCTTCCCTTCCTTCCTAAAAAATAGCTGTGTTAAATTACTACTAATCCGTTATTTTTTTAAATAGCACATATTGCATATGTCAGTTTGAACATCGTGTTAAACATCACCGTGTCAGATCTAAATACTGTGTGTTGAGTTTTATAAAATTAGCAGGTAGTTATGCCTAGGTGGCCATTAAGAGCACATTCTAAGAGTATATGGGAGGAAGGGCAGCAGGCCACTTCTTTGAACAAAAATACAAATTACATTTAGCCAAAACAAAATTTCTTCAACCTGCTTGTACTTGTTTGTTTTGCTTCCTTCTTATCTCCCTCAGACACAAACATGATCAATCAATGGACCGTCTCCTTCTTCCTTCCCAAGTGTTAATCTTTATCAACTATTATACATTTTAATTTCGGTTTTATGCCACCATCTCAGAGCCACATTGTAACCTGACATTTTACTGAGTCACTCCTGCTCTAATTTCAGCCACTTTAGACCTGAATCTAACTAAAAAAAACTAGGGTCAACCGTGGGACAGCCGCTGAGGCAGAAAAGTCTTTGTTTGACAGAGCGGTCATATGGAAACAAGACCTGTTGCAGCGCTAAACAAACACTAGACACGCACATGGGCCAAAACATAAACCCACAGGAACTCTCAGGCTGTTTATTCAGTGAGGTGTGCAGCATACCTGGCTCGCTAAGGGACAATTATGGATTGTAAGGAGTGGATAAACTGCTCCAAAACTGTTGGAAATGTGATATATAAAGTTGTATGTAATCAACACAGACACGTAGAGACGATTGTCAAGCCTTAAACTGGATCTGGGATTTGTCAGTGATATGTTTTTGTGAGAAAGCTGCTCCCAGACAAATTTCAACAAAGCGGGTCTTCCTATGGGTCAAACAATGCACTTCAAGGGCCGCAACAGACAAAGACGACTATTACAGTATGTTATGAAGCACTTCTTTTTCAGCAAGTGTAGTTTCCGTACATTGTTGCAAACCCTGTTGATCAAGGTGGACATGATGGATGGGTTCAAGTAACCTCAAGAACTTACAGTACATGGCTCATTAGATGGGGTTTGTATTTTTTGGATCCAGCAGATAGTAGTGATATTGCACTTTTTTGATTAGATGCTTGTGGCAGCCATTCAGTGAAATAGGTGGGACTGGGTGGTATCTAAGTTGAAATATTATTATCATTATCATACTTTCAGAAAAAACAATTTTGTATGGCTTATTTATGCTTTTTCCTCAAACCTTAAACATCACTATCACCATCATTGCCACAACACCAGTATATACCAGCTAGATCGGTGGATCGGTAAATGTGGTTACTTACTGATAAATAATGTGGAAAATTACATTATATAACATTGTAACTCACAAATTACAAAAGTTTTGCATTTCAAGGGTCATCTGGTCTTAGTTATATTATATTTTAAGAAAGTTTGGAGGGAAATGTTTATGCCTTTAGTTTTTATATTAGTATCGGTGGTTATGGGTATTGGTCGATCCACAAAGCCCAGCTATATGTATACATTATACTCTGTAACATTTTATACAGTGCAGAGACATTCACCATGGAGACCACAGTAAGGCAAGGGACATTCATGAGTGTGGGCCGTATCTTGGCTTGTTCAACACTTGTCTTTGTGCCAGGAGTTTCAGCTGTTTCAATGCTGGCTCTATAGTGAAGCAGTGGGATTCCCCTAAAATGTGGAAGACAAACCTTATCCGCTGTGACTCATTCAGCACTGAGAGGACAGAGATTTAAACCAGTCAGCAATAAATTCAGCGTTGCTTTAAAGGAACAGACTTCAAGTGCTCAAAATAAGCACATTATCCAATTAAGCATTTTCCCCATGAGCCAAAGAAAGCAAAAATGGAATTAGGCCCATATCTTGTAGTATTTGGCACTTGAAAAACACAAGACCACCCCAAGTCCCCAAATGTCTTGCGTTTATAATCACATATGGGTTTCTCACACATGTCAAATAACACCTAAGTCAGTAAATCTCAACTTCAGATGTTGAAAGATATTGTGCGTATTTGGGGAGGGGTTGTTTGAAGTTGAGCGCTGCCAGATAAAACAGATTTGGATCCCAGCACCTGAGACAAACTACTCACTGTGTACGCTGGGAACACTGTGAAAACACATTGATTGGATAAAGTTTCATTTTAGCAAATAGGATTAGTAATAGAAGTACTTTCTAATACAAATATCTCCAGGTTCAGATAAGGCTTTAGCAAAATTATTAGTATTGCAATTTTAACAAATGCAATAAGGAAATGTTTAGCAATAAGGTTGGGGCCTTCCATGTGACAGAAGTCAGTAAATATGCTTGTTTTAGTCCTGTTTTTGTGCTGGTGTAGTCCAAGTTTGGCTCAGGCCCTTTTGGCATGACATCCAATTTTGACCATATGTTCCCAAATTTACATCCATAAATGTAGTGAAAACACTAAATTGTCTGTGATTTTGTAATTGGAAAACCAGTTAATACTATCTTTACAGTTTTTGCATATTGCATGTTTTTTTTTTATATTGAGTAGCCCCAGTGACAAGCCATCTCTTTAGCATTTATCTTAAATACATTCAACAACTTCCCTCCTCACACCTCAGTGACAATAGCTGTTAAATACTAGACACATTCCTCACCTCGTAAATTATTCTAGACTCAGCAAGAGTGTATGTGCCCCCATTGTGGAGCAAGTTTGTTTTTACGTGACAGACCTTTAAAAAAGCGGGGGACTTAACATTGGCCCGGCTTTTCTTTTTGTGCAAAGTTTGCCGGGAATAAATGGAGAAAACACTGTGGAGGGGGGAGGGATAAAGTCAGGGAGTTGAGCACCTGCACTAACACGTCTGACAAACGCTGATCTGAGGAATGACATGACCTTAACTTTGAGTGCACTGTATTTTTCCCCCAATTTATCAAGTATAAGTAGAAAGGTTTCATCCATCTAAACTGAAGCCATTCATCTTCCTTGAACAATGAACTAATCTTACCTTTCAGCTTCTCCCTTCTGGGGTTGCCACAGCAAAAAATCTGACTTCCAATGTGTGTGCAATGGTTGACGTACAGATTTGGTGTAAGTTTTGTGCTGGATGCCCTTCCTGACGCAACCCTCTCCATTTCTCCAGGCTTGGCACTGGCATAAATAGTACATTGACTAGTATATTGACTTACGACCACTTGTGACAAGATTGCACACAACCACTCAATACAAAATCCCAGTGATGCAGCAGCGTGAAATTCCAAGAAATCACCACAAATTTGTGTCTCACAATAAGTTACATTTTTGTTTTGTTACAAGTTGTTTTCCCCAACACAGCATCATTATTTCTCTGGCATCCCATTCCCAATATGCTGGCATGAAAACAAACAGCAGCTGACGCCTCATTGTCAAGCTCACTGCTACTTTTCTTCACTCACATTTGAATATATTTACAATTCTTTGCACCTTCCCTTTGCTACAGATACCTGCTGAGCTAATATACTAAAATTTTAAAGAGACCAAACTGTGACACTTACTCTCAACAGCAGTGGAGGAGAATCCCACCATTTTCCCAGGCAGAGGAAGCAACAAACCGCTTCATTCATACATAAGCTGATAGGGGATATTCCTGGGTCAAAGCCTCCCTGTTTGCTGCTGTATCCTGTGAAGTCTTGATACGAGACTAGCCTACCAGCTGCTGAATTCACACAGCCCACCTCTCCCTTCCTGCCTCTGATCTGTTATCTCCGGATACCTCCTCTCTAAGCCTTTTTTTCTCTTTGGGGGCAGTGCTGCACATGAGTGCTTGTGTATCCCGATTGGATGTCCCTGCTCCTGTAATCCCATGGATCGGTTTGCACCTGGGAAAGGCTTGCTATGTAAACACACTCATGTCCACTAATAGCTAACTCACATTCTTTATTTGAGCGCATTCTTCGCTTGAGCGCATTATTAACCTTTAACAAGCTGCACACAATAGCGTCTGGCCCATCACAGACATGGCCTGAACCCGGTGACACAGCAGCTCTACCATCAAACCCAACTGTAATATAACCAATGAGCTGCTGATGTAAGTTGGTAAAATCAAGAGTCATTTTCAGAAGCAACATCAAATTTTTTAGCATTTATACTTATTAAAGTGCTGCTGCATACTGACACCTCTTCATACAGAAACTAAACACTATATTTTAAGTTTCATTGCCCTTAGTTTTGTGCTCTGGTAAAAAAAAAAAATGTGTTTTTATGCCACGATACCTTACAATGAAGTTGAATTTGAATTAGTTGAATTTCACATACAGTGTTTGAAGACTGAAGAGTCATCAAATTAGCTAGGCACAAGCATTAGTAGATATTGTATCGATTAAAACTAAACTATGTTTCTCTTATTTGTTGTATTTCTTTTGTTCCCATGGTGATTATTTAACAAGCCTAATTCTGGTTGTGATCCAAGCTTCTGTTATAAACCTTGTTTTTCTTCCAGCTGCCAGTCACTCTACATGACAGTATTACTTACGACTGAGTTTTTTTTTGTGGGTACACAAAATCTGTGTTATTTTGTGGTGCATCAAATTTTAAGAACGAAAGCCAACAGCCAATGTGTAAAAAGGTGTAGAAAAATTGGTCTTGTACTGTACTAAGCTTCTTAATTAGAATCACTGGAGTTCGACAATATAAGTGTGTACAGTGGTGCAACATTTTAACCCACTACCTCAAAGAGAGGGATCACGCTAAAACCTCAAAACACAACTCAATTTTGCTGTCGCCTGAAAAAATAATGTCAAACACAGATGAGAAATTGGGCTGTACAAGTCGAGACTTTTCTGTGTTACACGTGGATGACTTGTTGCCTTAAGGCAGACTCACGGGCCCCGGCACGAAACAACATGCTGCCTTCAATCACACTGACATTAAATCTACCCACACAAACCCCCAAATGCCCCAAGACAAGTACACAATTGAACACACAATGCAGAAGCACTAAGTCTAGGCCTTGACCAATATTAGCTTGTGTATCAGTCAGCCCGAGGTGAAACCGCACCATTAAGACAGTAGATAAGATGTGTACTTACTAAACAAAAGCAGCAGGAACACATGATGTTTTTAATACTGGTTTAGCCCTTTTTTCCTACCCCAACAAGGCTTCTATTTAAATGTGGCCTTCAAGACATAAGGGTGCTGTATAAATGATAAAAAACTGCAGTGTAGTGGAATCTGCCAGCTGCTCAGGGGTTTTCCATCAGCTTTATATGTGATTCTGTGCTTTATCCTACTTTTTGACTAGCTGTTATTGACTTTTTGTCAATAAAACAGGAGCCGATTAGCTATAGAGAGAGAAATGCATAAAATGAAATGTGGTGCCTGTCATAGTCTGCTGTCTTGTCTTGTCTTTCCCTCTGTCTCCCCCTCCCTTTGTGTTTTGGTCTCCACCTGTTTGGGCGCGGCCTCTCTCAAGCTCACCTGAATCTCATCTACAATCA
>JAVQKG010170052.1:0-11384 GCA_036025885.1 Hypseleotris bucephala
TTTTTTTTTAGGAGAGACACTATTGGTAAAACGTTTTTTTTTTTTTTTTTTTTGGGGTTTTTTTGCCATTTTGGACATATATTGTTTCATATTGAAAAAATAAAAATTTAAAATATAAACCTTAAAGGGTTTATAACAACATATAACTAACCTGCATCATAGATTTATATGGTACATTCTAACTTTAAAACCTGTTTCCTAAAAAATGTGATTTCTCACCATTCTGACTCAAAGATCTCTACAAAACCTACAGGAACGAAATATTCTAAAATCTTGTACTTACCAATAATTTGAAACATTTTACTAAAAAAATTTGTTGATATCTAATTACTGGATTTTTGTATTTTTTTTTGCGTTTGTTGCTTTAAGTAGCCACAGTTGGGCACATTGACGGAAGCGTGGCTGCCAGTTTGCCACCAATCACATGGCCACTTTGATATCAGTAAATTAGATTGTTTTTTCCCTACTCAGTCAAAAGCTTTCATCTGACATTCATCATCAGCTGAAGAAGAGACTTGGATGCATGAACCTTGACATGATAATACAATGTAACCTCAATGCTAACTACCACCCATTGTCTTCACAGCAGGTTTTTACACTACAACATGACCTATTATTTTTAGCACGATGCGGACCATTAACTTGACTGTACTGATGGCTGATACCAAAAATAGACAAGCCTTTGTGTAAGTAAGCGCCTACTACAAATGTATTCTTAAATAAATAATGATAAAAAATACATTATCTAGGAATCTAAGAAATGAAATGTTGGATTTAAAGCAATACTATGTAACTTTTTCACATGGAGGGCTCTATATTTGAAAAGTATGTTGCATATTTTCTTCTGGTTTTCATCAACAAAAAGATACAAGGTCAATATTGACTGAACTAGGATCAAAATTAGGTCTAATCTAAATCTAGAACTAAATTAGATCCAAACCACGTTGAGATCAGGACTGAAATGAGGACTACACCAAGACTAAACCAGATTTAAAGATAGTCTAAATCAGGACTAAATGTAGAACTAAATGTAGAACTAAACCGGCACTCAATTGGGTCTAACCAAGGAAAAACCAGGCAAAGCTCTCTTTTCTCAGATTATTTATGTTAAGTTAAGTCTTTTTGGTCAAATCTAAGACATTCCTGGCCACATCTCAGCCTGCACCAGCTCTGGTTTCATTGTGATAAAAAACTAGATGGATTTTTCACAGTTCCTGCAAGAATCCCGCTGCTGTGCAAGGTGAGCAATTCATATATTCACGGCAATTACAGAGAGTGCTGTTTTCTCCGGGATAAACATAGACTTACCATTATAGACCATTGTGTTGTATTGAATCCTACCTTGGAGTTGAAATTAGATACTTGTACCTCTCTCTTTTACAAATGTAATGCCCCGCAGCACCAAAAACAATGTTAAGAATTATGCTTCAAACTACAAAGAAAATAGAGTAATGCTCCCATATGTGACCTGCAATATAAATTTAAAATAGAAAAGTAATCTGTGACAGTTAAAGTTGTATTATTAGATAAGATGCTAGCACTTTACTTTACAGCTCGGTAATAATGTGGTAATAGTGTAGTAATAAACAACTAATAAACATGAAACAATGTTGGTTAATGTTCAAGTCATTTCTATATCATAACCCTAACCATAGATTACCCATGATTACTTCCATATTAAGTTTGATGCTAAATACACTGCATACAATTACAAGGGTTATTACATAAGTCCCACACAAGTTTCTATTTAGCTTGTTTTAAGAGTGTTTAGGGCAAATGAGCTGCCTTGGTGGAGGTCTGCGCTCTTTAAGTGCTTTCTGGTTAGATTTTATGCCTCCATTGTACCATATAAGCACTTAATACAGCCTAATTTGTGATGAAGTATGAAAAGCTAATCTGCAAAATGAATAATGTAATAAACAAACTAAAAAAAAAAAAAAAAATCCTAGCAAAATGTTCTTCTTGGCCTGTTGTTGACCCTACCTGAAAAATTAATCTAATCTGGGCCAGCTTCTTTGAGTTTTGTCGCTAACACACAAACAAATAAACGTTTGACAGGAAAAAAAACACAACCTCCTTGACAGATGTAATTACCAACACGCACACACACACACTGCTTTCTGCTTGGTTGCTGGCTCGTGTATGACGAACAGCATATAATCAACATAGTTGTTACTATAAAACACATGGGGTGAATGAGGACTGTGATTAATATTTATTTATTTAAATGTGCCATTCGGGCAGCAGTTTAGCTTAGTTGGTATAGCGTGTGGCTCATATACAGAGCCTAAAGTGCTCGTTCTGGCATTGTGAGTTTGAATCTGGCTCATGACACTCTTCTCCCTGATTTCCTGTCAATCTACTGTCCTGTCAAATAAAGGCAAAGAGACCAAAAAATTTATAAAAATAAAAAATTAATCGTGCAATTCAATCCATTCAGTTTCATTAAAAAAACAAATAGAAACATTTAAATGAAACCACACTTTTCCTTCATGATGGTTCTTGCCACCGTTTTGTTTTTTAAAGTTGCTAACATCTTTCTGCCTCTTTATGCCAATCCCAGACAGACTCAATGAGGTTGAGAAGCTAAGACAATGGGCTAAAATTAAATACATTTTAATTGATTAATTTTAGCCCTATATTAGAACAAAGTTGCCTCAAAGGGCTTTTCAGAAAGAGGTGTATATAGTTATAAGTTATTGCAAATAATTAAGCCACTATTATGAATGAAGATACTGCAAAAATCTTGAATCTAGATAGTGACAAAATATCTGCACCCAAAAAATGACACATCACTAATGAATAATTTATCACTTTGGATTTTGTGATGCAACAAACAACAGTGAAAGTAACCATTTTGAAATCATTGCTAGTTTATTGCATTTTCTTACGTGTATAAAATATTTGCAAAATCCTTTAATTAAAGCTGCACTTCCTGATTTTGTGACTGTAAAGTTGAGTTTAAATACACTCACCTTCCTAATTCCTCTCTTTCGCGACCCTCTATCACAGTCTCACACAAACCAGGATGTATGTACACATGCCAGGAGTTATGAGAGTAACATAGCAGAGATCTGGAGTTGGCTTCCTTAAAATAAAATAAAAATACAGTGAATAAGCTGTGAATTTTGAAATAAAACAGTTGCTCCTTCACATTCTTCCTGATAGATTCTAGGAAACGATAGGCTATATCATCCAATCAGAGTGTTCCTGTCCTATGAAAGCGATTGGTTAAACTGTTCCTTCCCTCACTCTAAAACCCTTATAATACAGCCCACAGGTGACCTAATAACTAAACAATTATCTTTGCCAAAAATACAACGGAAAATAAATCAGATAGTGCAGCATTAAAGGCTGAATTGATGTTGTTGGTGGCAATTTAGAAACCATGCAACAATTTTTGAGAAATTTGGGAATAAACACACGGCAGAAAACAAATTTTCACTAAATATAGCAAAAAATGTTATAAGAAACATCATCCATTCTGCCTTTAAAGTATAAAATCCCTGTCTTTGAAATACATAGTCCACTGCAGCTCCGCCATTACTGCAGTGGGGTGCGAGCCGGCTCTATTTGTGTTAGTGAGTGAGCCCCTTAATTGATGATAATGGGCAAAGCTACAGATGCAGTCGGGCTGAAAATGAAGAATCTATTAATCTGAATTGTAATTTGAAAGTTTTAAGACCACGCTTAATTGGATCTTTTTCTTCCAAAGAGAGGATAATAGGTGTTTTTTTTACTGCAGCCAAGACTGAAGAGTGCCACTTTCACAGACACTTTTGAATGAAACAGGGCATAACTCGTAAAACTAAAATATTTAACAAGGAAGTGGATGACTTAGAGGTGGAAGAAATGGGGGCTAACGCATTTCTATTGAATACAACTGTTTTGGAGAATAGATCATTTAAAATGGAAATGGACTTTTTGGTATAAGGGCAGATAGGAGGGCAAAAGTATAATGGGGCAAACTTTGGATCAAAACTTGTAAAAAGAATCTGTGGCTCAAGATATATGTGACAGAATTAACTGCAATCAACTGCATGTCATCTGAGAGAACAGACAAAGCATTGGCCCAACTTGCAATGGTAAAATACTATTGACATTAGCACTAGCCAAAAGTGGGCAGGTTGAAATTGTGGCTAGTTGGACATTTTCCTATACCAGCCATTTTGTCCTGTTGAAGTTTATACATAGGTATTTTTAGCTGTAGCGTTCTTGAAAAACCTCAACTCATTTTAAACTTTTGCAACTGAGAAGTTCAAATCTACAATTAACAATCATCAACAATACCTAAAACACGACGTAAAACCAAATGACATCATATTTTTGTCAGTTTATTTCACTTTTGTGGCTGAATGATTTGGGAAATATTGTGATTGCAATTAGATTTGCGAGATTGTTTTCAAAGTCAAAATTCAGTTTACAGAGCACATAACCCACATCAAGCCTGCCTGGAAAGAAAATACCACTTGAAAAAATACTAAAATATTAACTGTTAAACTTCCACAAGAATCACATGCCTTTTAGAACTCATCTAGAGGGGTTAAACCTATGAGGTAATATAATAAAAAACACCTTATAGGGCTTAAAGACAAAGGGCAGTTTTCTTACTACATCAGATAGAGTGATGTGATATCTTTGAGTGTCTGTTAGCGCATGAGCCGTGACATTTTGTGGAGTGCATGTGAGTGGAGAGTGAGAATAGAAAAGGTGGGATCTCTAACATAAAGTGCACTGCAAAAGTCGAGTCGGAAATTAATTAAAGTATGGATGGCCTTTGTGAGATCACTGAAGCTCAAGAAGGGCCTGGTTTCTGCTAAAAGACGAGGGCAGAGAGATCTTATAGTGAAGATTTTCTAGGAACACTTAGGGGTTTACTTATTATTTTTATATCTATTTTTGAATGCTTAGAAAAGACATGCTGGTTTGGTTACAATATACTTAATATACAGTCGGCAACAGCGGGAACCATGGGAACGGTCACTTATGGTCATTCACTTCAATGGAGAAAAGCTGCTAAATTGTCTTCTGCTCATCAAATACTCATTCAAAAACTTACTGATATCTCATTTATAACAATGACCCGGACCTAAACAGACCAACAAGTGATCCAGCAATCCAAGTTAGTAAAATAAATACACAAATTAGCGATTGTTAGCCAAGCAACTGGATGCACCGATACTGGATGCCGGTGCCGATACAGGCCCTTCAGCTGGATCGGTAAATGTAGCCGAATTATGAGCGGATAAATAATGGGCAAATGACATTATAACTCACAAATTACCATAGTTAGACATTATAAGGGTCATCTGGTCTCAAGGTTCAAGGTGCTTTAGTTGTCATTCCAACACGTAACATGACAGAACGCAATTAAGAAATCGAGGGCCGGTGAAACCCTATAATCAGCTATATTATGTTTTAGGTTTGTTATTCCTGATAATACACAGTTAGACTTGTCCATGACTCGAGTTTTTAATTAGTATCAGTAGAAATCGGGTATCAACAACAAAGCCCAAATATCGGGATAGGTATCGGTACGAAAAAGCTGGATTGGTGCATCTCTAGTTCAATGTCACTTAAAACTCCATTTCCTATTCTAATGGTTGGTTGTAACTTCTGCAGAGCGTTCTGGTTAAAAATCACACAAATTGCCAATCTACATGAATTAATAATTTAGTTCCCTTATTTTGGCACTTGAGACTAATGTAACATGGGCACTTTTTGAGGTTTTTAATGTTTCAATAAAAAAAAAAAATCTCACCAAAAAATGTAAGTTTGCTACTGCCCATTAGGCACACCATTCAAATTATTTAAGACTTAACTTGAAACTATCGTCGCTTATTTTAGGGCAAGTATGGTTAGTTGTCGGATTTGATAGTGCAGTAAAACAAGTGTCTCTGTTTAAAGTGGCAATTCGTACAATACAGCTCCCATGGGTGAACGTGACACCCATGATGAGCTGTTGTATCGTAGCAACTGGCCTTATAGAAACACCCGTGCTTTTTTATGTGATGAAAAAACTTACTCCTTTCAACTGTAATTTATTGGCTGCAATCAACTAAAGTAGCTAGATAGTAAGAAAAGTTTTAATGAGAAAGTCAGAATGAGTCAGGTGTGTATTTGAGAATAAAATATTAAGTTCTGGAGAATAATGATAAGATTATACGACTTGTAAACAAAGAGTCATTGTCCATTGAAAAACATAAGTCAACCACAACAGACAAAAGTGAAGGACATCTATATATACTTTTGCATCATTTATTAAGTAGGATCTTTACAAAATGCATTTTTAATTAGCATTACCAATTACTACTGGGGAAAAAAAGCTATATACTGTTCATTAACCTGGGACTTGGTTAGCTTGCTGTGTAAATAAGTTTCTGGAATAAGGAAATGCTCAGCTATACATATTAGTTGTAGTTGTAAATGGCTTGTATACCCTCTCGCACTACCTGAATGCACTTGTATGAGTAAACCAATACTCTTCCTGCAGTGTAGTAGTGATTTCCTTTGAGAGTTCAGCAGCACACAGCACATGTCAGATGAATTTGGGCCCCACTGTTGCAATTTCACCAGTGGGGCATTTCCTTCACAGTTCATATTAATGTGTTGCTTAGCCGCCGTGACTGCTAGCGCTGGTTGACTCCCACAGGTCGGACTTAATCACTATTGACAAACGCTGGCTACTTATCAACAAAGCTATTCTGATGAGCGACGTCATGCAGTAAAGACAAAAATGAAAGCTCCAGAGATATTTCAAAATAATTGTTCATTGTTCAAATAGTTGTTTATATCCACACTATTTTCATTCAATGTCTTTACAGTGGAAGTAAATGTGCATGTTGTTTACTGGTAGAGCTTGTGCTAATGTTACCTCAGGCTACAGACAGTAGTGGGATCCCTTGACAGACAAAACTTAAAAATGTCTATTGTATTGTACGTTAAAGGAATTAAGGAGGATCTTTACATAATGAATTTTTAAATCATTAGCCTATTAGCCCTAGTACGTACTGAAAATATGGGGAAAAAAGCTATATAATATTCATAAACCTAGCTGTTCACTGACAGACTTCATACACTGACAGACATTAGTAAAAAAGTAAATGTACCTATTGAATTAAAGTTCAGGATATAGACAATATAGGGGCCCCTAAAGTTAGTGGTTAAACAGAATTTGAAGTTACAGTTGATGCACTAAGGAGGGGTAACATAAAAGTGGTGGCGCCTGGTATAAATAATGGTGTTAATAGTGGTGGTATAAATAAATAGCTGACTTGCCATATGTGTACTGTAAAAAGCTGGTTGAGAACATAGTAAGTGCCATATATTATTAGCTGGTCTATTGCTGGGTCGCAAGTGACATAACAACATGCTATAAATACAGTCAGCAGAACATTGGATTTGGGGGCGTGTGTTAACATACCTTTCCTCACGTTAGCTTAGCATGTCGTTAATTTGCGTATTTATTTAATTAATTTTGAACACTGGATCAATTGTTTGGCCTGTTTAGGTCTAGGTCTTTGTTTGTATATTATGTAAATTAGTGTGTGAGTGACTTTGTATTTGATGAGTAGAAGGCAATTTAGCAGCTCTTCTCCATTGTAACAAATGTTTGTGGTCGTTCCCAAGGTTTCCACTGTTGCCGAATGTAGTACAGTATAGCCCCATAGACTGAGATAGGAGGCAGGAAATGCCTGAGAAGATCCTAAAAAAGTACTTAGTTCTAGTAATGGTTGCCTAGTGGAAATGTTTAAAAAATTGACCGCACACATCAAGATCACACAGGTATGTATCCACCCGTCTAAAGTGATATAAGAACACAGTTGATTATGGAAAAACTGTGGTGTGTTCCTTTAATACAAAAAAATTCATAATCCCCTAACACATGCTTGACACATGAGAGGACATACAGACTACACCTAGAGACACTGATTATTATCAAGATAAATATTAATACAAGCAACTACTACAAAACAGTGTAAATAAGAAAAACGGGTCTAAGCTTTAGAAATGAGTGGTGACAAGTGTTGTCATCTTAAAGGGAATCACTGCTCCAAAGAGAAATGACAAAAGACTAACAGTAGACGGTAACATAATGTAGCTGTCCAGAATGGTTTGTGTGACAGCTTCTATATTAAGGTCTGCTGGTGTTAAGACTACAAAAACAAGGATAACTCAGTGTGGTCTGTGAGTTTAGTGGCAAACCGTGACAAATCAAACCTGGGTCCATGTGTACAGCACCCACAGACGCGCCCTTAGGCCAAAACAACAGCAGCAGCATACACCCAGGCAAGGCACAGTGGCAAATTCTGTCTCTAAACAATATTCCTCCATGGAGCTAAGACTTCACATTTCACATACATGAGAAAATACGGCTACATTTTGTCACTATGCTGTCTTTAAAAATAAGAATATAGAAAAGTTAATCAAACAGAATTGGCCACAGTGAATCATCTTTAACGCTAAACAAAATGATGTCTTTTGCACTATGTCTGGCTTTATCTTCTTCTAAGCCAGATATAGGCAACCAGTGGTTTTAGAGCCACATGCACTCGTGTGGCTCTTTAAGTATTTCATTATGTAAGGTATGGGTTAACCAAAATTAAACAAGCAGGACTTTTTTATGCCCAAACCATGTCTAAATCTGGTGTTAAAGTCTAAACAGGTAAAAGGTCAAAAACTGGACTGTACCAAGTTTGATGATGATGATTTAAAGAAATAAAAATAAAAACAAGGTCAAAATCAAACCTTCAAACCAGATTTTTAGAACTACACGTAGCCAACAAGTAGTCTATCTTAGGAAAAAGCCAAAGTTCCAACAGTGGAATTAGGCCACTAATCAAACCTCAGATTCAGAAGGAACAATGCGGTTTTCGTCCTGGTAGTGGAACACTGGATCAGGACGAGGGCCGGAGGGTGTCCTGTTTGGGAAACACAGGATTTCATCTCTGCTTTTTGCCTCAAGCCAGGACCTTCAGCATGCACTGGGGCGGTTTGCAGCCCAGTGTGAAGCGGCTGGGATGAGAATCAGCTACTCCAAGTCTGAGGCCATGGTTCTCCACCGGAAAAGGGTGGCTTGCCCTCTCCAAGTTGGAGGAGAGTCCCTGCCCCAAGTGGAGGAGTTTAAGTATCTCGAGGTCTTGTTTACGAGTGAGGGAAGAATGGAGTGTGAGATTGACAGGCAGATCGGTGCAGATCTGGAACACCTCAGTGTTCCCCCGGAAGAGCTGGAGGAAGTGTCTGTGGAGAGGGAAGTGTGAGCGTCCCTGCTTAGACTGCTGCCCCTGCGACCCGGCCCCTGATAAGCAGATGAAGATGGATGGATGGTTGGATGGTCCACCAGTATATATTCATTATTGCTGCTCTGTACATGTCCAGACCATTTCAGTCATGCCTCTCTGACTCTCAAACGTCTAACACAAACTGAGCCTCAGATGTACTCATAATTCTATCTGTTCTTGTCATGTACAAAGACCACCTCATCATCTTAAGCTCTGCTACCGTTAGCTTCTGTCTTTTCCATGGCTTGTCATGTTTTGATAGAGTAATGGTTAACATGGTTGTAGATTGTGTGAGTTCAGTCAGCAATTGATCTCTGTGATATCAGCTTTTTTTGTTGTATCCAATCAGAAGCATAAATTGTGGGCCTAGGTTTATCATTGGCCACCATCTTATTGATTTTCCTTATCTGATGGGGTGGGATGAAAAGCCGCTAAAAGCACATGGTCCTGTGTCCGGGAATTCAAAAGCTAATTAGGCTAGTTTCATGTAATCATTATTCTCTAGCCCTGTCGTTTATAGGGTGACCAGATGTCCAGATTTACAGGGCTTCATATACTGGTCAGTGTGTGTGTGGTGGGTCTCTATGAACCTTTCGTAGAGCATCATTAAGCACTGCCTGTCTCCTCCACCGCCCTGCATACACTCCCCATGACTCATACTCAGATTTTACTGTAACATCATTATACCTGTCCACTCATCATGTACATGCTGCTATTTGCCTCCTCTCTCATCACATCACTATTACACACCAATTAAAAGAACAAACACGCACTGATCTAAAGTCCACAGTGTTCTGCCAGAGGACAGGAACATGCAGGGGGTGGACAGTTGTCTCCATAAAAGTCAGCAAAGTGGCTCAGTTTGTCACAACAGCAGCAGCTTTTGATTAGTGCAGAGCCTGTAGGTTATGCTATTGAAAATACAGAGAACAGCTGATCCGATAATAATAATTTATAATATTACAAAGTTTGGTGCAAAATAATTCATTTCACAGAGGTTGAAAATGTGTGAGGGCCCCATATAAACATAACTGCATCCAACATTCGGAGATATTAAGACATTACACTAATGAAGAAGATTCTGTTTGAAATATTTGTTGTTGGTCTAAATTAAATGTTTGCGGTGGTTGATCAATGTGGTAGAATTTAAGTTTGTACTATGACTTAAGTCTGTAAAGTTGCTTGGTTAAGTCCTAATAAAAGACTAACAGGAAGTGAAAAAAGACTATTCCTGGAGAAGGGGTGGGATTTAAGAAGTTTTTTACTTCTTCCCACTCCTTTTCGGGCATAAATTTAAAAGATTTGTTTTAAATTTCTTATATTTAAAACTTACATGTCTTTACATATGGTTTTGTGTACTATTGCTCGAACCATAAACCTATAACTTAATCTAATCCTATGTTTCGTATCCTTTTCTCACAGCAGCTAACTTCATTTCCTCTTTAACCATACTAGATATGCATGTGCAGCCCAGGGGCCAGTCATAGCACGTGGCCAGTTTTAATACAACCCCCAGCTTTAAAATGAGATGTGTTGCTTTATACCCTAAGGCAGTAGCTCTCAAACTTTTTACACCAAGTACCACCTTGGACTAACTCACATCTAAACCAAGACTAAACTAGGTCTAACTAGGTCTAAACTATGTCCAAACTATGTCCAAACTAGTGCACTAAACCAGGACTAAAAAGGACACAACCAGGTCCAAGTACCACCAGAGAGAGCCCACGTATCACCAGCGTATCAAAAGTGCTTGGGAATCCATGTAATAAATGATCACAGGTCTACGAGTGGCAATTGATTTCTGGAACAATCTGATGAAGAAAAGGGGGAAAGGCCATCTTCAGAAAGTGATGAAGGGATGTCCAGGATAAAGAACATGTCACCACAAACCTCTAGCTGCACATTTGAGCTATTGAGCTACCAGTGACTAAAAATAGTATACAGTCTTCACTGTAGACTGCCACTCTCCATAAGACGGATATTAGATTGTAGTAGATTGACCTTTTAATGACAATTGTGTGAAGTGGACAATTTACCTCATAAGGGTTTTTGAATATATTTTAAATTGAATTATTCTATCCACGTTTCGGTCACACTTTATTT
>JAVQKG010170078.1:0-10300 GCA_036025885.1 Hypseleotris bucephala
AGGGGAAGGAACTGAAAGTAAAACTAGTAATACTATTGGTTAAGCATTTTTAAATGAATGGAAACCACCAGACTGCACCTTTATGTGGTTTTGAATTTGCTTAGTTTTGGTGTCAAGGCAAGGCTTATTTGTATAGCCCAGTTCATACACAGGGCAATTGAAAGTGCTTCACAGAAATAAGAGACAAGTTTAAAGTACAATTAAAACCCAACAATCAATAAAAACTTAAGAAAATTAAAAAGAAAAAGAATGCAGATAAAATCCCATTCAGTTGACATATGCACATCTAAAAAGAGGTTTTCAGCCTGGACACATACATACAGAGAGTAGAGGCCAGTCTCTATTGCAATAAATGGGAACACAGCCACAAACATTTTCTGGTGGTGGCATATGGTGTTAAAAGCTTGAGAAGCACTGGTCTAAAATGCCTCAGAAAGTAGTTGTGGGTAGTTTAGTGATTCCATGCTTACATTTGGTTTCTCACTCAGTTGAACTCAGCGCCACAGAAGCAGCCCTCATTCTTGCACAGCTGTCGCCATGTCTCAGCAAGCGCTGCACGCAGAGGGGCGTGTGTTTTGGAGTCTGCGTATGTGCACACTCCAATCTGAAGTGTGTTTGTGATGTATTATTCATAAGACGGAGCATTCATTGCAGTGAGACACCTTCAACAGTTTGGAGACGTGGTGTGCTTAACGGCTTAATGTAGTTGCCGCAATTTGGCTCTCCTGTGGCTGATTAACACGGGCGCTCCAGCCTCAATATGCTCTGCCTCACCAAGGATTAGCTGTTAGAAGAAACATGGCTTCCAGGCGAGTTGAGGTGTATTACCACAAGTTTACCTGACATTTTGTGAATTAAGGTCCTTTCGCTACACAAACTCGGATTCAATTAAAGAGCGGCTTATTTTGTTACAATTAGTCTGTAAACATATGCAGTGACCTTAATTAAAAAGTGTTTAGACACACTCTAACAGAGATATTTCATTCTATTGACATTTGGAAATATATTACGTTGTTTTTGTCCTGTTTTGGGGGATATTTGTTAATTTGTTTTAATTGCACTTAGGTGAGGATGTACAATTAATAAACTACAGTGCAGAATGAAGCTATAGTTTTAATATTAATTACTTGTTCATCTTCGTATGGCTTGTGGCAAAATTGATATTTAGTGGACTTTGATCTGGGAGACTTTTCTCTTTTTCCTAAACAGCAGGTCAAACTTTGAGAGAGTGTGAGAGGAGTGCCAACAGAGGAGCACTGGGGGAAGTGCCACCTCAGCACCTGTGCTTTAATGATTAATACCATATTGATGGTCTCAATTAATTTCCTATTACACCAGCAGAAGGCTGCGCTCGCACTGTCTCTGTCATAGCCCTGTGCTTGTTTTGGGAAGCCTCTTTGTGGCAGCTGCAGGATAAAGATAGTCTGCTTTCCTCACACTTTTACAGACAGATGTAGCGAACATGCACACACACAATTGCACACTGTAATATCTTAAGGAAACACACGCAACACTATTACACGCAGCTTTGCTCTTCCTATTTCACTCACTTGCACACAGATAAACAAACCGTCTATTTAAATCACTTTTAAAGGCTTCTGACTGGTGTTTTACTTTGAAAATCATCACATCTTTCAGTGATTTCAAATAGTGCACAATGCTCCGCCGCTTTTTGACAAATCACTGTTCTCTCTTGATTGTGTGCCATCAGTGTTGCGTGACCCATGATCATGTTTTGCATTTAAGCCTCTCTGATATACGCTGTTAGTTTTAGACCATTTCCTAAAGCCCGGCTGTAGTACCATTACAAACAGTGTAAAAGCCCTGATTTATTTGTGGGGATCCCTCTGCAGGCTGTGACTGTCAGTTATGACCCTAATTGTGTGTGGACTGGAGCACAGATCAAGCTGCAGTCAACACTGCCCCTGCTGAGAGGCTGGGGAATCGCTGCTCTTTTTGGATCAGATTGGCACACTTCTGATGGCGCCTTTTCTCTTCATTACCTTTTCATATCCCATACACCACTTCTTATCTGCACTTCACCCTATAAACCTCTCTATCTGTCCCTAATATGCTCTGTTTATCTTCAACCCATCCTTTCATTCTGTCTCGCGTATACACAGCCACACATTCACACACTCTTTATTTTCCAGTCTCATGCAGACCCAATGCACACCATTGGTTGCTAGGAAACCATTTGAGCGTTTGATTATCCATTTGTATGGTGTGTATTTGTCTGTGTTTGTGTGTCTCCAAAGAAAGGTCTGAGGCTGCTCCTATATAAGACCAGTGATAATAATAAGCACCTCACTGGTTTGACTTAGCTTCACTGTGGCCATGCTGTTTCCTATTGTGTTCACTATATGTTGCATTTAAGGGCTCCTCATCTGTGCTTGAGTGAGTGCGGTTCTCTTACAACCTCAAAGATGTCGACAATCGGTGTTATCTATTGTTGTTCAGTGAGCCGTTGCAAAGGCAGATAGTGGCCGTGTTGGTCTGTCTGCTGCTGGACACACATCAATCCTCCCAGTGACTGTTTAGAAATGCACCAGCACACCCCTCTCCCCTGGCTGCCCCTGTGAAGTCCTGATTTGCTCACAGACACGGGCAGCAGCACATAAAAAGCACGTCTTGTCGACTGCCACGAGAAGAAAGCCGATGCACACAAACAAACTAGACTGACCACCGATATGAGACAGAGGAAAACTGAAAAAAGAGAGAGCCATTAGCCTGTGTTTAGATTCTCCAAATAAACTGTACCCTGCCCTAGGAGGAACTCATGAATGAGAGAGGAAGCCAGAGAAAAAAGCTCAGAGAAAGCAGAGGTTAAGAGATTACCGAGAGGCAGAAACAACAGAAAGAGGCATGACGTAGATCTGTGTCTTACTGTCTCTGAGAGGCCTAACTAACTTCCTCTCTCTATTCTACTGCGACTCTATGTCACCTGTACGGCCACTGAATATTAGAATGACTGCCATAGGCTCAGCCAAGGCCATAATGGCAACCGGAAGAACTCCTGATAGCCCTTTGTCAGCTGCCCTTGGGCACCACAGCCTCTCACTTGGGATCAACACAACTAATGGAGAGTGTAGTATGCTTTGGAAAAGCCTGAGGAAGAATGAGAAGGTTGTAAACTGTGAGCTGAGTTGTGGCAGCTAAAGGGGCTTGAGTAGCCAGCTCAGTGGCTGACTTACTGCCTGCCCGCCTGGCATCTGCAATGTTCCTACATATTCAGCCTGAAGACTGCCCTTTTGAACCTTTATTGTAATGCATGCAGACACTTGGCACAGCAAATACACTCCACCTTTTACTGTGCTGCAGTACACAAATAAAATATTTCAAAGCAGGGAGGAGCTACACACAAAAATAGAGAGCACTCTCTTGCATACTCATTCTTAGACATGTAGAAATGCATACACAAATCTGCACAAGTGCACAAACAAGTCCAGATGCACACACTCCCCTAACCCAGTGCAGAGCAGTTCTGCCCCTCTAAGCTGAGTTATTTAAAGCCCTGCTCTCAACTCCATCGGAGTGATTATGTGCTGCTGAATTAAACATCACAGGCTTCAGCCCCTGGCTTCCTCTGAAACACACTCAAACATGCTGGCCTCTTCCTGTTCCTCAAAAGTTCCAAGTCGTGCCTTTCAAATCATCCCAACCGTATACAAGGTAGTGGAGGTAAAGAGGTGGAGAGTGAATCCTCCCCAAATAGGGATCCCCGCTGTGCCTGCTGCTTAGCAATCTCTCACAGTCCTTGGACAGAGAAAATGAGCTGATGCACTTTAAGAAATCCTTTATAAGTGGCTCTCACCCCTGGACCCTTACATATCCCGGGCATGGCTCGTGCCTGGCTCTAAGGCCGTGTTGTGGCAGCCGGTGAGTGCAGCAGAGGGTGAAGTGGAGCAGGTGACTGCAAACAGCCCAATTAGGACGTCTGTATTCTAAAGCAGCAGTGTTAAAAGGAGAGGTTTGACACTACACACCTAGAGGGGGAGAGTGGGTTTGGATGGGCGATGATTCTCCTCAGACAGGTGCTCTAGGCTGTTTGCTGCCTTTTTGGCAGGGATGAGGCAGAGTTTTGTTTACTTCGGCGTGTGTGTCTTCATGCTCTGCACGTGGTATCTGTGAGTCTGCACGAGGCATCATCCTCCCCCTCATTCCAAAATACACCCGTCGGCACGGAGCGATAAAGCTCCCAAACAAAGAGAAGTCTTGTTCCTTATGGAGGTGAACTTAGACCACCATGGAGGCAGTTGACCTTGAAATGAGCAGCGGTGTTTGGGGACAGGCAGGGGAGGGCAGTGTTTAAAAGTGCAACCTCAGTGCCAGAGGCCAGGAGGCTGCTTAATGACTGGCACTTAATGCCATCCATCACCATGCCACTGCCAGGGCAAGTGGCTCCTCACAGCCCAGAGAGCAGGGCCTTGTACCTTTACAGTGGACATGAATCACATACAACACTAGCCGTACAAAGATGCACAAGATGACACAAACTCACTTGCCTCTCACCTACAGACAGTGTGAATACGCAGTCAAAATAGCAGATGCGCTCCGGCTCACACTCACAGCTCATTGCGTTCATTCTGCGTGCATACTGATGTGCGTACGCCAGCCAACATACAGATATGTGCCTCCAGACACTCATTCACATGCTATTTATAATTTAATGTAGGCAGACGCAGCACAGCAGAGAGGCACAGATACGCGCACAGACAAAAATACTCATCAGAAACACCTACACTCTATATTTACGCCTTGATGTTGAATATTTGTGACAAAACAATTGACTGCTTCTGCTTTCCTTGATATTATGCATTGAAGTGGATATCTCTGTAGCCTGTTCGTTCTCCCTAAAGAACATTCTCATCTCTTTCCATATTTGCTTCCACTCCTCGCTCAGAGCAGATGTGGGGAAAGGGTGGTGGGCTTCATTCCACTCCACTCCACAGCCCCAGCCTTTTTTGACTTCCTTCACTAAAACAGGCTTTGAAGCCCCTCTGCTCTGTTTGGGTAATTTTATCAGAAAAGAACAAGGTTTTCTCCTGCTCTCCTCGGCTCATCCTCATTCCATGAAGCATCCCCTCTCAATTAAGATCCTTTCATGTTAATGGTGTTCTTATCTAAAGTACAGTGCAAGCACAGAGCAGAACTGCATGCCTGACAATATAAAACATGTCTTCCTTATTCTTCTTCCCCGTCCCACTCCTTTTCTCTGCTCTCTTTTTCCCTTAATGAGCAGCGCTGGCCTGTCAGACTAGCGGCTACATGGAGTTGTTCCAAAAGAGTGCCACATTTGAGGCAGGGAAGGTCACAGAGACTTAACGAGATAGTGGACGTATTACTTGTCCACTCATACCAGCTTTCACCAGGAGATGGGCTTTGTACTTAAGCTTTGGTTAGTTCTATGCAGCCATACACACCAACGGGCCGCATTACAGGCCGCGGCAGAAGGTCACAGTGTGTCTATCTTGGGCTATTGCTCTGTCGGTGTCTTCAGCTCCATTAGTGAATCTTCTTTTGCTTCTGTCTTTCCTTGTCTTTGCGAGTTGAACAGGGTGTTTGACTTCAGGACGAGGTAGGCAGTCATTGAGCGACCGCAGAAGCATTGGCTCAGAGTGCGTGGGAGCCAGAGAAACCTGTTGCCTGGCTACAACGGCACCTTTATCCTCACAGTTGCGATGGCGATGACTTGCCGATCACTCGTGTGTTGGGTTGAACGCGTGACTGGTTTTTGTTTATACGGTCATAAATGCAGTTTTGAGTGCTTATATATTTGTGCGTATGAAAAGAAATCTTCAGAAAGAGCCCCACCACCTACTCAGCAGGCCTTCCGCCCCTGTGGCTGACTCCTCAAGACTCCGCGAGTAATTAGCTCAACGTCTATCCATCTGTTCCAGGGAGGCGCAGTAAACATTAACACAACACAGCGATGAGGAAACACTGGCTGGGGAGATGCTATATTTTACACATTCAAGCTACCATTATGCTTTAAGAGGTGTTAGCTTGTAAATCATTAGCATACCTGCTTACAAATCTGGTCATTATGCTAATATGTTTGGAGTTAATGTACGTTCTCTTGGAGATACAAAACCTCATCTCTTCACTCATGGAACTGTGGCTTCCTTTCTAATATATCAAGCTGGAACGCTGCCCTGAGACCCACATGGGAAACAAGTGAAAACCCAACCAAAAGACTACATTACACAATTAATCAATAAGTTAATGAGATCTCATTTTCTCTCGAAAATAGGACCAAGGCAAAAGTTCCCCCTCAGCCTTTTCCCCCAGTCACTGAAGCAACTCTTGATATTACACTATGAAAAAAGCAGCCAGCAGGAAATTAAATTAAATTACCTTGCTGACAGATTTATGTGACGCTTTACATTTTCATTGTGTTGTTTTCCTCTCAGAGCTAAGGTGGGCCTGAGTTGGAAGAAGGCTGTTAAATGTGTTGTAAAGTAGGAGGAGAAGAGGAGGGAAATGCAGTTGAGTAAAGAAAGCTGTACTGCGTTCTTTGGGAGTTTTCTTCAACATATACACAACAGTCACACTCTATAGGGAAGCTCACAACACAAATTAAGTGATGCTATTTTTTGGTTACGTTTTTAAAAGTAGTTGAGTAAACCAAATATGTGTCCTCTTTCGAATTTTACTTTCTGCAGTCAATGTGGAAAACTGGCATGCTTCAATAGCATACTAGTTTTACCTGCGTGGTCTAATCTGTTCAGAAATGAGAATAAAATGCACTCGCTACCTTTTTTATGAGTCAGTCTACAAACTGCACCACAGAATAGCACTGTTCTCTATCAATTGTGCTAACCCATTTGTGAGTTGTCACTTCAGTGTGTCCTTGGCCTGCCTTTTTTATTTTCTCTATTTTTCATCAGCGTGTTTACACAAACTTCTAAGTGAGCTGTGTACGCCTCTGCACACACATGCTGATGAACCCTAATAATTAAATGAACTTGTCTACATTTGGCACACTCATTCCAAGGAAAGAGTCTGGGCCTATCTTGGCTGTTGACACAGCTGCTGATACCATCTGGGGGGCATCATAAACCTCTCTCTGCCATCTCCATCCAAACAGGCCAAATAGTGCCAGTCCACCCCAACACATGACAACGGGACAGGGGGAAGCTGTGAGGAGAGATGCAGCCTGTCCTGGTGGGAGTGTTGGTGGCAGGTTATCATGGCTCTTGAGAGTAAATATACCCGGTGGCGGATGCTTTGGCCAGACATGATAGAGATTACGTTTGGGATTGCGTAGATCTGTGGGCCGCACCCCTGTCTGGAAAAAGGAGGGAGATGGGCCAAGCGAGGGTGGAGGGGGGGTGTACTTGCAGATTAATGGTACGCACTGAGAGGGAGCACGGACCTACAGTAGCAGCGCCGTGATTTATTCCCCACTTAGGCCTGATGAAGCTTCAAACTGCACTCTCACACACATGTTGTCACAGCATTTTTCACTATCAAGGTCTTTGTTGGTTTGTCGATTCCCATGTCTTGTTTAGCTGCGTGCGTGCATATATGCGCTAAGGCCCAGTTTAGCGTCACAGCCTTCGAGCTGAGCATGTGCATTTGTTTTGTATTCAAGTGTGAGGTCAGAGATATTGCACTGGTGTATTACATTCATGCAGCCTTAATAGCAAGTAGATGCTTAGAACAAATTGAAAGCAATAAGGCCCTTAAACAAACACAACACTTATTTGAATCTGGTAGTCAAAGCTTTTCAGGAAACGAGTTGATGTTATGCAGTTTGCTAAATATGTTTCTAAATTGTAGCTATTAATCAAACTCTGTCAATTTAGTCAATTTGCAGAGGTAACCCAGTAACAGTATACAGAGGGACAATTGTTTGAGTTTTGTATCAGTAAATAGTGCCAGTGTTAATTGAGGGCACCAATTCGCCACGTGGGAGGACTTGACAAAATGCCATAAGTGTGTTACATGCGCACACAATATAATTATCACGCATTCGCCCATAAAAATTAATACACGCACCTTGCAGCACACCATGACAAAACTCTCTGCTATTGTCATCCTGAACTTTACCCAAAAATCTCATAATAGTGTAACCTTTCTCCACTTCTGTTTGTTTTACTGCCCCAAGTCTATCAATAACAGCCTTGTCTAATCCATCCTACTTTCTTTGTTTTCCCCACAGAACCCTGATATCGTCCTTGTCCACTATTTGAATGTCCCGGCCATTGAGGATTGTGGGAAGCCATGTGGTCCCATCTTATGCTCCATCAATACAGACAAGAAGGAGTGGGCCAAGTGGACCAAGGAGGAGTTGATTGGCCAGCTGAAGCCTATGTGTGAGTAATAGACTAATCCAATTCAGAAGTATGCATTGATCGATTCTTGTCACACATTTACTCCGAAGCTTTAACGGCTCCTATCTGCTATAAAAAGTTGTTAATAGTCTTTTCACGGCAAACTGGACTCACTAGCTTTTTTTGGTCCGAGGAGTTAACGTCGGATTCTATTAGCTCATAGGCCGTACAGTAAGTGCCCTCAGCGCCTATTCGGGCTAGCATCCTCAGACACAGAATGTTCCTAGTACGTGTTATATGGGAGCCATCTGCTAGGTCAGGGGTGTAAGGCCAGCTCTTCCCCCAGACCTCTGGCACCACTCTGGCCAGGCTGAGAGTGCGCCTCCTCTCTGCCCCGAGCAGGAAGTCGAGACGTGGCAGCGGACTGGTTATTGATTCATGTAGGACGTGGGAGCGAAAATGTCTGACTCACCACAAATGCCCCACACCCACCCTGATCTCCCCCTTCACTAGATTGATCCTGGTTCTACTTTCTTTACTAACGTCATGTGATGTGCTTTGTGTTTTTATTTGTCTCTGGATCTACCCAAAGACTGAAGCAGTGATTTATATAAAGGGTTTGTCTGATAATGGCCAAATAGGGACTTGGCAGTGCACAGAAGATCTTTGAGAGCTGTTACGATTGCGTTAACAACCTGACTGTGATTGGGGTGTGTCTGGCAGGGGCAGCAGGACTGTGACTGATATTCCAATAGCCAATTATAGGTGATGTGGCCAGGTAAAGAGGAAGGTGTCAGCAGCTTTACAAGCACACACACATGCTGGCTGCATACTGAGAAGGCAGCCCAGACTAGAATCACTGAAGTTCTCCCCCTCTATACCCTGTGTGCTATCAGTTTTGTTTTAACATAAAGCCTTACCTCGGGACAGCCACTAAGCAGCGCCAGCCCACTGTATTCATTACATCTGTGCTCTAATGTAAAAACCAAGATCCATTTGCAATAATGCGTGAAGTCATTAACTTTGGGAGTTGTTGGGACAAAGAGGGTGAGTGTAAGATGCCTTCTAGCTGCCAGACGACATGAGGGGGCTACATAAGAGAAAAGCCCTCTTCTGTGCTGTCTTTCTTCTTCTCCCTCTCCATCTCTCTGTCCTTTGAACTACTTCACAACAAGATGTATGATGGGGCAACAATGCCATCTAGTGTTTATTATAGGTAATTGCACTGTGGTTATGAATATCATATACATTATGCCATGAATAAAAGATGTTTTAACATTTAATACATATTTCATAATTTGACCTAAATATAGAGATTTTATCTTGATGCATTTCTACTGAAAACTTGAATAAGATGGACAACCCTTTACTCAGTTTTAAAAGCAGCTGGACTTGATCATTTAATCAGTTTTTACAGTGTCTTTAATGTGTGTTTTTCACAGAATCATTTTGTGTACACACAAATGGTTTTGAAAGTTGTCACTGATAATGGTTGTTCCCAAATGGGCCATTATTTTCCTTTTTGTTTTACTGTGAGTGTTTTATTATTCTTCTATCATAGATTCTCGCTCATTTTACTTAATATAAAAAGCATCAACATCAAAGGGAGTTCATGGATCAGCTGAGCTTACTATATCCCTGAACAATAAAGGCACACATCCTTATGTCTTCAGTCACATAAACATCTCATGCACAAACAACAGCAAATATAAGCCCTTCACAACATGACCTGGGGCCTATTGCACAAAACTAGGATAAGGGATTAAGCCGGGATATCTTGGTTATCTTGGATCAACTTATCCATGATCCAGTTGCACAAAAGCAGGATAGTGGATAGCAGAAATGGTATGGTATGAGTTACCATAGAGATTCATTCTGTGGAGCTAGCCTGCTCCAGACCAGGCCAAGACCCAGGATACCTTCAATCTCCTCCCTGATCTCAGTCAGCAGTCCTCACTAACACTAACCAAGAGTTATTCTACTGACTTCTACACATTATTAAAACATTCAACTAGACTCAC
>JAVQKG010170120.1:0-14939 GCA_036025885.1 Hypseleotris bucephala
TGGAATAAATTACTTTTCTATTTAGAGAGCAATTTTGTTATTCTTTTGGCAAATATTTTAGCCTGTGATAAGTTAGGTCCTGGTTTATTTATTATTTATTTATTTATGTATTTTTTTTATTTGCCCTGACTTAGACCTGGTTCAGTCTTTGATATAAAAAAAAATGAATTGTATGGCTTTTTTGGGTATAGTTCTCCTGCTTTTTTCTGTGAAGGGTTCCAAGTGGCTGGAGCCTATCCCAATAACAATGGGCTTTAGGTGAGGTACTCCCTATGGCCAGTTAGTCGCAGGGCTGACACTGAGACACACACAGACCAACAACCACTCACATTCATTCACAAGGGACAATTTAGAGTGATCAACTCTCCTAACACATGCTTAAGAGAGAACTCACAGTAACACGGGGAGGACATGTAGACTGGAATCCATAGTCAGTCAAATTGCCATTTGAGTGAACAGGTTCACAACATTAGGAAATTGCTACGGTACTTGGAGCAAACATAAAACAAATACTAAACATGCAATAAATAAGATTTAAAAAACTGCTTAAAAAAAGTGCTGCTTCTTCACCACTATTCTCTAAAAAAGGGGGCACATATCCCATTTTCTTTGGGCTGCTAGTTTCAAGGTTTCTCTTCATTTAAGAAATACACCTCGTCCCAAACCTTGAGGACGGTTTCACACAATTTCACAGCCTTTTTCATCTGGATGTTTGAAGAATTTAAGTAATTTCAACTCAAGGTCGGCCATTATGTCTGCAACTGAAAAGCATTCGTGAGTGATAAGCCCCAAAGTCGTGATTAGAATGACACTTTCTGTATTACGCCTCTTTAAGGGCACAAACCTCAGGAACTAATTCTCGCAAAGATTGTAATTTCAGCATTTTGGCATCTTTGTCTTCCACTTTTGGGATCAGATATGATTGTGCAAAAGCTTGGCGCTATGCTGTGCGCTTCTCTGCTGCTGCTGCTATCAATACTGCTCACTGTGACCAGTGAGCAGTATTGATTTTTGTCATGCTGCCCGTACTCCTCAGCTACATAAATTTCTATCATATTTTTTCCCGTGTGGCAAGTGCAGACATGGCGAGCTTTAAATATACTCAGTCCCTTGTTCGTGAGCCAAGGTTAAGTCTGTTTTGTGTCTGTTATATCATGTTACTTGTCAGTGTGTTTTCAGAGAGTTTGAGTCTTTGAATTAATTTTGAAGTTTGAATTATTAAAATGGGACTTTCATTGAAATTTCTCCCTTATGATGATGTCTGGAAAACAAACATAAAAGCTGTATAGTACTAAAATATGAATATGACGTCCCAGCGTTGTGAGTTTGAATCCGGCCAAATATCACTCCCCACTCTTCTCCCTGGTTTCCTGTCAATCTACTGTCCTATCCAATAAAGTCAAAAATGGACAAAAAAAATCTTTCAAAAAAAAGAGAGAAATGGGTCACACTCATATTTTACTTTATCCCTTAACTACATTGTATCTACCTCATTAAGTACAATGTACTGTGTAACAAACTGCAACAACAACAATTTACCATTTGTGTGTCTTGAAGCACACAGTTAAGTTCTCTTGTGCATGTAAACGGCAACAAACCGGAACTAACCCAGGACTAAACCAGATCTAAAACACAAAATAAATAAAAATAAAATAATAAAAATAAAAATAAAAACTCTTGCTGTAAGGCCTCTATTGATCTTAAAGCATAGTCCAAAGTCTATATGCTGACTTGTCTTCTCGTCATTCGTTATGATTTGTAGACACATGTTGCTGTCTCTCAAATGGTGCATAGTGTTTTGAGTCTTTTGACGATGCTGACAGTGACTGCCAAGATCAGTAAAATATACCATTCCCATCTCCGCTTCCAAACAAATCTCTTCTATATCCCGTCATTTTCAACCTAAAGATTCATATACGGGCAATAGAGATGTTGGATTGCCTCCGAAATGATTGAGCCGTTCCTATAGAAGTTGATTTGATCCCTTTTTAGTTTTTGTGACACGGACATGTCAATCGAGATGGGTAATTTGTTAAATAGTGTCAGGCAATTTGACAGCACCATTATTGTGGAAATTAGGCTTTCAAATAGACCCTAATTTATTAAATGACTTGATTTTCTTTGGGCTTTTTAAATAGACTCAGAGTAGGGGTGGGTGATATGGTAAAAATTGAATATCTCGATTTTTGAAGAAAGTTAAAATCAGTAATCTGGACTTGGGTCTAAGTTCAGATGACTGATTTTAACTTTTTTTCAACTTTGTTTTGACTTCCTGGATGAATGAAATTAACCTTCACGGAAAAAATCTCGATTTTCTAAATCCAAGATCACGATTTCATGATTTTTTACTTTAAGTTAACTGAATTCTAGTCTTGTTACTATCCTATGCATTTTTGACAATTGACACACCAAGACCATTTTCAACCGAATATTTTAGGGGACCCATTTAAAATTTTTAGTAACCCACATTTCGGCCCTGACCCACTATTTGAGAACCACTGCCTTAGACTATAAGTGACAGATGCTGAAACTCCAATGAAGTTACCCTGACATTTTCACATCTTCAAGAGTCGCTCATATACCAAACTTAAGTGGGTTTGCTGCGCCATAACGGCTGCAGAACCACTTCAGACATAATTCAACCATCGCTTCATTCGCCAGCTGCCGGTTGGTTGATATATAGGCCAATATTATCCCATCACGTTCACTCCCTACTTCTTTTTCATTTTATTTATGAATTTATTGAATATGTGGCATCTAAGCAGTGCAGATGGACTTGTCAGTGTGAGATATATACTAGTCACAAGAAGTTAGGGATATATGACTTTTGAGGAAAATGTCTTTGTACAAAATATTCCTAAAATGCAGTTTAATCTATAAATTACTATTGCATGGTTTGATCTATATAGCCTACTTATACCATACCATACCCTATGCTGTAAATATCAAGGTAGCATAAACATTTTCATTTCGTTACTAAACAAGTCAAATATCAAGTTTTTGGTTACACATAGACCTAGTAAATTATACAAAATGTATGGCTGATATTGTAATTGAATGGTTTAAAATGCAACTGACATAATGTTTAGATGTTAAATTTTCAGATTTAGATGCATATAGTTGTGCCTCACTGCAAGAAAGTTGTAGGTTCAATCCCCAAAATGATTGCCAAAGATTTCTGCATGTGTAATCTGTATATAGTAGTGTGTTCTCCTCATAACATCTACTGTGTGTAAAAATGCATTGATGGTGAACCTAAATGCTTGTGAATGCTTGTCTGTCTGTGTAGTATCACTAAGCATTAACCCTGCAACTAACTCGTCCACAATGTACCCTTCCTCAGGTCCAATGTTGCTGGGATGTGACCCTATCAACGTGTCTGTAGAAAGAGAACAAACCCTTTTTTCAATTTTGTTATTTAAACTTCAAGTCATATAAATAATTCAGCTACATATAACCCAACAATATTGCACCATCACTGCCAACTCTTACCATTACTATCCCTTCCCAATGCCCAGTGCCTCTCATTTGTGCTCGGTAAATAAATTTGATGCGAGGCGGGCCTAAGACTGTGGGGGCTGCTGACTGTGGCAGATCTCCAGAGAGGCCCGTGACGGAGTGGATTACAGAGCGGGCTTATGCATGTGTATAGTAGTGTATAGTGCAAGCCAAAATACAGCAGTCCCCATAGTGTCATCAGTTGTAAAGTTGAAGAAGGTTAAAATCATCTGGACTTGTGTTTAGAGTTGAAGATGTTTCGACTTTCTTTACAAAAGCCATTTTCAAATCTAAATGTTAACTGGTGAAAGTTGAACTTCGTCAAAATGTCAACCCACAAAGTCTAATATAATGTTACTGTAGAGTAAAAAAAAGTAAAAAAGTAAATTAATAATTATGAAAGATTACCTACTTTACATCATAAAACCAGGACAGATATTTTTATTTACTTTACTTACTTAAACTCACAGACTTCACCTTTAAGGACATAATAAGCAGGGTCCCTTTAACTACTGCACACGAGGCGCTGTGCTGCATTGGCAGATCCACTCCTCTTCAATACAGACTGAATCACCTGAATGAATAAACATTGTTGTCCTTTAATTGTCCTCTCCTCAGTCATTTATTGTCCGGAGAGGCAACAAATGCAGCTCAGTGCATGTTAATGTCCCCGATCGAGGCCTCTTTAGCAAATTTATAATGAGCCTGTGTGGTTTTTAATAATGTTATTGTGGCCTTTAGTTCCTTATTCAGAGAGTACTTCTGCTTTTAGAGCTTGCTTAGTAGTTTTCACCATAGTTAGTAACTGTCTTTGTTACATTTTAGACTTTATCCAGGTTTAGGTCTGGTTTAGTCCTGACTTGAACCTTGTTTTGTCCTTCTTTTATCCTGGTTTAGACTTTTCAACATGGTTTAGTACCTGGCTTACTCAGTTTAGACCTTGCTCAGTCCTGGCTTAGTTCTAGTTTAGTCCTGACTTTGTTCTGGTTAAGTCTTGATTTAGTCTTGGTTTAGTTTTTGTTCACTGTGTTCAATTGGACTGACTGCACTGCCTGTTGTCACTCATTACAATATAAAATCAAATACCTGCATTCAGACCACAGTCGCATATCAATTCACAGAGGGCCACACTGGTAATCAACATAAATGGGCTGTAATTTAGTCTTTAATCATAGAATAAAACAGCATTTGCAACATTTCATTACATCCAATTTCCTTTCTTACGGAAATAAATAGAAGTATTATGATGCACATTGCTGGATGTACATGCAATTTGTAGTAATGAGTTTTTTACTTAAAGCAGTCTTCTGTTTTAGACAAATAATACAAAGCCAACTTAAAATCCCGACAAAATCTAAATGTAGATCTTGGCTTAATAAAATCCTGATATTATTGTATATTTTCACCATATTGCCCTCCCCTACTCTTAAGATTCCCCATATTTTCCAACAATTACAAAGTTTCAGTTGCATTATTTACTATCACTGAAGTATCCATTACCGCTGTAGGCATTTTCAAACTGTAGTTTCAGTTTAGCATCCACTTGTTTACAACTTTTCCCGAAAAAAGACACACATTTCAAAGTTGACCCATAGCTTAAGGGCTGCCTGGAAAGTTTGTCTTGACAGAGGATTACACTGCGGTAGATCCAGTTTGGGCTGACCCATTCCACGGATAATTTTATAACCCGGATAACGCAGTGCATTCCTGAATATTGCAAGCTCACACAAAAAAGATTTTCCGACTTCAAAACGGCAACAATAAACAAAGCGCGGATGAGGTTGAAAGTGTCAGCTCTGCAACAGAAAATAATCGCTGCTGAGTGCGAAGAACCTAAATCTTAAATCCGCCCTAAGCAGCGAAAGGCCTGTTTAATATTCACACTGTATTTTCGGGAGCGCCTTCCCAAAGCAGGAGGGAGAAGTCGGAGTCTCCCCGCGGAGCCTGCCTCTTCCTCCAGGCTTCCTCCTCTTCCTCACTCGCAGATGGTCGTGTCACGTCCCCAAACAGTGGATTTTACAAAGATGTAGTGAGAATACAACTGCACAATAGGGCTGTAGTTGATTTAAAGAAATTGTAAGTCATGCCCAGTCGAGTGATTAAAAGACTAAGGCAGTATTGTAGAGGGAAAGGGCTTGTCAGAGTGGAAATTGATTGATTAACATTGATTTGGTAACAAAACATATTATGAAAAGTAAATATGTATGTTAACCAAAAAATACGGACGTTATGTTGAGTAATATAAAAAAACAAAAGTAATAAAGTAGATAAGCTTTTTTAAATCAGTCACTGCAACTAAACATTTCCGCAATATTAGCACTACCCTTATCACAAAAATCTAAATATAGTAATTCCCAAGTTCTGTTTTTGTCTTGCTTTGGTCCTTGTTTAGATTTTGATGTAGTTTCAACCAGTAAATATAAGAAGTATTTCTGCTTAATTGAACTTGAACAAAGTATCACAAAAATATAATTATATGCAATCTTCAAAATGGTTAGCAAAAAGTGAATATTTTGCAGTTTAAGATTGTTATAGGGAATAACACAGCATTGCATGACTCCAAAATGAAATCTTATGGGAAATTACATTGAACAGAAAATTCAAAACAAAGAAAACCTTGGCTTCCAATCAAGCAAAACAGTATTGAAATTTTGTCTGTCTACATTTTTTAAACCCCATGCTACTGTTACAAGTCTGATTATCATTGTGTATTGTGGCACTTTCCTATCAAAACCATCTAATCTGATATATCAGACCACACAAGTAAATCTTTGTCCCCGATGTTCATACATATTGCAATTCCCACCTAAGCATTAAGATGTTTTAATTGCTTAAAACTGACTACCTGACCCTGTTCTGTGATGTAAAGTAGTCTGTAGAGGCCAAGCTGTCTTACCAAAATATCACAATCATTATAACTGCAGACAGCATCTCATTACCCGATCAATATTTCATCAAAAGGCCTTCCCCATCTCCTCTGCATAAATGTAATAATTTCATCTCGGGCACCTTGTAAATCTAAAGACGAACTGCGCAAGGAGTCGAAGTCGCTCCCGTTCCCTCACTTTAAAAAGATCACAGACCACATGAGGGTAGCTAGCTCCACTGTGTAATTGCGATTTTGCAGATCTACAAAAATTATTGAATCTTGTCATATCTTAAACGGATGCTCCAGCCTTCACATGATGCCCCATAAATTCACCTGTGGAAATGTAGGGTGTCATATCGTGGTGTGATGAAAGAGTAGGGAAGGCGCTTTTGATTAATATGTGTCTTGATGTAATCATTGGTGACGTGGCGGACTGACAAGGCATGTTTTAAGAGGTAGGGGTGAGTGAAATGGTTTGAATTGTGGTATCAAGTTACGATGATATGCTAATTTGGGAAGTTTGCATTAATTTATGTTCTGCTCTATACTGTCATTTTTACTGTAACAATTCAATTCTCATATTAATAAAACAGGAAATTGTATTAAAGGTGTAGTCTGTAACTTTACTATAATAAAAAAGGTTGATAATCTTTTTTTAAAATTGCTGTAACTGACTCTGTTTGTTGGTAATCTCTCATAATTATTATTTTACTCAAGTCCCTTCCCCCGGCCTCTACAGACCTTCTTTATATCATAGAACAGGGTCAGAAAGTCAATTCTAAGCATTTTTTTTTTACCTTTTTCATTTTTGGAAAGTTATGGACTACACCTTTAAGTATTATGTTGAAGACTGGATTGGGTGTACATTGAATTTGTAGTTAAAAAGCATTTTGAAGACACTCAGTAGTAGTCTTCTGCGTAAGACAAAAAAATACAAAATCAGCTAAAATCTTGGTCAAATCGTCATCTTGGTTTAACAAAACTGTGGAATATTATTTTTACCATACATTGCCAATCCAAGATATAAAGCTCAGAAAGAATGAGTTAGAAATACATGGCACTGTCTAGCCTGCCATTACCACTGACTCCTACACAGGGGAAAATGAAAGTTACATGCATTATAGATTTGAAGATCCCTTCTCCAGCGAGCTCCAGCTGTGATTAAAAAGAGGATGTTTTGTTTTATCAGGCGTCACCACTTTCCTTATCGCCTCATTTACATAATTAGCAGAAGGAGCTGACAGCGGCTGGTGAGGACACTGTCATGTACTTAGGATTCACTCCCAAGAGGGTTTTTTGTATTGAGTGATGAAGCAATGCATTTGGACTAAGCAGGACCTCAACAGGCTATGGACATATTTGATTTCTTTTGATTATTGCTGATGCTGTTGTTCAAATAGACTTTATGTAGCTTGGTATATCAGCCGCTCCTATGGTTTTCAAAGCAGACAGACTGGTCCCAAGCGAATTATTTCTTGTTTGTGTGAACAGACTAATCATGAGACGCAGTGGTATTTTTTTTTGTTGGTCGTGTCATATACAAATTTTACCTAACTTCCTTGTTACTGTGTGAATGCATGTGTGGATTTTTAGTGTTATATTTGGTGTTTCTGATCGGTTTACTATGCATTGATAAACTCCACCCATGAGGTCAGCAAAAGAAAGAACATACTACTACTACTAGTTAAAGGAACACACCACCGTTTTCCCATATTCAACTATGTTCTTCTATCACTTTAGACGAGTGGATACATACCTGTCTCATACTGATGCATGCAGTCAATTCTTGTTGCGCGAGTTTTTAATGCGTTAGCCGTAAGCTTATCCCATGTATTCCAATGGGGCCAACTTTACCTACAAAGTAGAACAATTTAGAAGCGACCAAACTCTTCCACGTTTTCCCTATTTAAATACGGGTACACGACATTACCCACAGCCTAAGTATGTTTACACAAAATGAAACCTAGCGTTATTTTAAGCGTAGAAAAAAAGGTAAACAAACATCGGCAGAGTGATATACTGCAATTTCACTCCGCTGACAGCGTATAGTCCCTTCTTTTTTACGCTTAAAAAATCGCCACGTTTCATTTTGTGTAAACATCCTTCGGTGGTGGATTGTGTAATGTACTCGTATTAAAAAGGGAAAACGTGGAAGCGCTTGGTGGCTTCTAAAAGGTAGCTCGAGGTGGCCCCATAGGAATACATGAGAGAAGCTAACTGCTAACAAATTACAACCTTTCGCTACAAGAACTTACCGCATGCATCAATATGAGAGAGGTACGTATCCACTCGTCTAAAGTGATAGCAGAACATAGTTGAATTTAGAAAAAATGGTGGTGTGTTCCTTTAATGTGCATAAAGAAGCCAAGGAAAGATGGAAAAATCTCCAAAAGGCATCAAATTACAGATGAGACATTCTTATAATATGTCAAAAAAGTTATATTTCCATTATTTACACTTTCAAAATAACAGAAATCAACATAATGGTGTCTGCAAAAGGTTGGGCACCCTGCAGAGTTAATACCTTGTACTGCCCCCTTTGGCAAGTATCACAGCTTGTTAACGTTTTTTGTCGCCAGCTAAGAGTCTTTCAATTCTTGTTTGAGGTATCTTCGCCCATTCTTCCTTAGAAAAGTATTTCCAGTTCTTTGAGATTTCTGGGCTTTTTACCTGAGGTGCCCAAACTTTCGATCCCCACTGTATTAGCCGCTGATATTTTAGTGATATTTCAGTTTTAAAAAGTTTGTGGGGCAGCAACCAAGAACACTCAAAGTCCATTATTCATTTACTCTACTGTCTCATTAGTGGCAAGCTACCATTGTGGATGCTATCTGAGGTGAGAATTTATTATTGACAGTGGGGCAGTTTGGAGTGGGAATCTAACTGCCATCTCTACCTGCTTAATTATTTCTGCTGTTTGGATGTGAGTAACAGTTTAGAAAATATATAATATAATATCCTCAGAGACAGTGTTGAAATAGCTTGCAACTTTATTTCTGTTAAATGTGGGTCACAACTAGTTGAGATGTGACTAGCTAAAAACCACACAGTGTAAAAAAGACATCTATAAAATGGAAAATAAATGTGTCCATAGGATTTGGGAAGTAACAGCTACGTAATGCATAAATGAATGCACCCTATCACCATTCAACAATCTTCCCAGGTTAGCAGATCGTCATAACTTCATATCAAAATTCCATTTTTTATTGCCATATCACCCTCTCCTACTTTACAATTGCATAGCTGTGTTTATTATATCCAAAGGGTGACAACTATGCCCCACGTGGCCTTTATATTTGGACAGCGATGGATTAGCATTTCCATGAACTGTATTTTGGTCATCCAGCCAGTAAGCCCTGAGAATTAGTGGGTATTTGTATTGAATTACAAACAAAACAAGCTCCTAACCTCGAACTATAGCTGTACTTCTTTGTTCCTTTGGGGTTTGGTTGTGGGTTCTGCTGCTGTGGTGGTGATGGAGGATGGTGAGATGGTTTTGGTTCAGAGATGGTAGTAGAGGAGAGTGAGATGGTTCTGCTGTTGCGGTGGTGATAGGGCGTATAGGGCTGTAGCTCTATGCCGCCATAATAGTGAGTTCCTATCGTGTGTTCAAGGGTGCATTTTTGTGGCAATAGTGATCTGCAATGAATCGACGACAAGGATATACATTTCTACATAGCTAGATTTATTAGAGGTGGGTAGAGAAGACAGAAACTTTACTCAAGAGTACTTTTACTTCAAAAAAATGTTACTCAAGTAAAAGTAAAAAGTACTCGTCATAATTATCATAATTGCTCAAGTAAGAGTAAAAAAAGTACTGTTTAACTGTTTGGATGTAGTGTTAAATTTTGTTAATCAGAAATAAAATATAGCAATCATTTTGTATTTAAAAAATAAAGAAATCTTCTCACTCATAAATTTAATCTATACCTATGTACTCTTACTATACATGCAATACTTTACTGTTACTTCAAAATAATATTACTCAAATAAAAGTAAAAAGTATGGGTCATGATTACTTCCATCTCTTGATTTTTTTCATTGCCATGGTTACTGACATTTTCCAGGTCACTGTGTCGTCAGTGGTCAAGATTTTATGCATTAGTGAGCATTGCAAAATCATACCGTTTTATTCAGTATTGTCTCAGTCAAACGTTTAATACTCAATCATTATCTTATGTTTAGTCATTTTGAATCACTGTAACTCCATATGATCTTGTGTTATTCCTTGAGTCCAGTCATTAGCTCATGGCAAACTGAAGGCTTTTATTCCGACTGGCCTCACTCATCTAAACCTGACTTAAGGCTGCACAGCTGTCTATACTCCCAGCTTTCTCTATACATTAAAAGGACACATCTGGATTTTTTTATTGAGTTGGGTTAAGTAATATAGCCGGTGGTAGTAGATTAAGGTCTGAATGTACAGTATGTCCAGATTCAACATAAGGCTTGGATATAGTTCACTCACACTGTAACCATTGAAAAAGACTGGACCAAAACATTTGTGCCAGTTTTTGGAGGTTTCCAGAAATAAACTCCAACTAGTTTTTACTTCTTCTGGGATATAAATAAAGCCTTAACAACACACATCTCAAATCAGACATGTTGTTAAGTGGTAAGCTAGCAAAGTAGCAAAAATGCTTCTCTGGGTGTGTTTGTTGCAGGTGCAGGCGGAAACATTTCCTATAGAGGCGTGTTTTGCCGATATGTCTTTAGTAATTCAATCCGTTTCAATAAGTTTTCAGCTCTTGGAGAGGACTATTATCAGTATAATTAATTACTCAAAAGTGCAAATTAAACAAAACCCAATTTTAGTTATGTGTTTGAGGTTGAACATTTGCTGTGAACAGTTAGACACACTGATAGACACTGGAGGCATATATTGAAACCTTTAATAGTTTATGTAGGATGATCACTATAGATGACTGTGTTGGCATATGACTAGACCACAAAAAGACCACAATAAGAAATAGTATAACATTTTAGCATTGTGGTTGAGTAATTAGGCTTGTATTAGGGGTGGGTGAAATGGCGATAAAAATTTAATTGTGATATAAAGTTATGACGATCTATGAAAAACGTTTAATTGTGATACAGTGCGTTCATTTATGCTCTGCTCTTCACCATCATTTTTACTGTAAAAATTTCGGTGTTCATATTAATGAAAAACATTAAACAAATAGCATTAAGTATGATGAACAATGGATTGAATGTACTGTACATTGAATTTGTAGTAAAAAAGTCTTCAAGTCAAAAAATCTAAAGTAAACTAAAATCGTGTTCAATTCAAAATTGTGATATAATATTTTTACCATATCACCCACTGTCTGACTTATGAGTCAATCGGTGAATGTAAAAACTGGATCATTGTTTTTTCAGAAATTACTGGTGTCATGAAAAACTGGACTATCTGGAAATGAACAGTGTTTTGCAGATTACAACATAGTATGCATTATGTAAGCACCATAGCATCATGTACATAGTCTGACAGGCCCCATGTGTAGTGTATTATTCATAAGACTTGTGTGCTGTCCCTGGACGTGGGTTGTGTGAGGGTCTGTGTGTTCATGTTCATTGTGTTGTAAATGTGCTTCCTGTTTGTGAACATATGCATCTACCATCGCCTCAGGGCTAATGTGACAAATCTTAACGCTAATTATCTAGTCCAGACCGGATAGGGCCGCTGCTGTTAGCCAAGCATGTGAGAAATGCAGCCACTTTGGTTCAAAACGAGTTGGTAAAATGGCTTAGGCCAATCTAGTGTGGGTTTAGAGCATCCTATTATGAATTTGTCATATTTGATAATTATTTGGGTTAATTGATTCATCATTTTGCTATATTATCTCAGCATCAGTCTAGCAGTCTTGGGTGCTTTCCCCCTTCACCATCTGCTGCTGATTCTAAAGATGTAGTGTGAGCAAATCGTTCTCTTTCTGCACAAATGTGAGCAAATTGTTTAGTCTAAAGTCGAAATAACTTAACCAAGATTGCTAGATCCAACCCAAGTTTAAAATGTCAACCCAAAACAAAAAAAAAAAGAGACTTGAAAAAAGCCTAAAGAATAAAGTATGTCAAGATTTCAGATCTCACACATGTGCCACCAGGACTAACCGTACCACAGTTTGGGAACCACAAGTCTCTGCATTACTCTTATATAGTGTCAATTACAGCAATTACTTGTTTTTTAGTCAGTTTAAAAAATTGGTAGTTATGGGTTGCAGTTGTGGTTATTTTATTGACAGCAACATTATCAAACATGCTAGCCATTTGTGTGTTTTCTGTAATGTCTTGTTTGCATTTTTGCCATGTCAAGTGTAGAAGGAGGCACTATTACGCAAAAAATTAAATACAACAAAAAAGCTCTTTGTAGGTATATAAAGCAGCCTATGTATTATTTATCGTACAGTGCATATTTTGTTTTTTCGCAGGTCGCTTATTTTGGGCTTGTTTTCATTAACTTGGTTGCTTTTTTCTCTCACAAGATATGGCAACTCTGTATAATGGTTAAGTTGAGTTCTTTAACAGCATAAAATAAAAGTTATCCTGACCCAGCTCTTATGAACATTTGGGATACAGTTTTAAACCTAAACTACTAAAGTAACCCACAAATTGAAAATCCTATCGTGCACAGTACATCCCCTTTTAACCCTAATCCCAAAGTGGGCACTCTGAAATCCTCAATTCAATCAACCTACTGAAACACCTATGATATTATTGGAAAGAGAGCAGGGCATGCTGGGTAACGGAGTGACAGCGGGGGCGTGGAGACCTCCGGAGGCTGTAAGGTCAGACTGGAAGCATATGCCATGTTCCTGTCAGCATGTGGAGGTGTGTATAAGAGAGTATATGCAGTGAGGATGTTTGTCAGTACTGCAGAGTCAACCAGGCTGATAGAACACACTGTGAAGGTGACAGAGCTTAGACATTTTATATGGCATCTACATTTTAGAATATCAGGCAGTATAGATTGGTCAGAGTGCATGGTCAGGGGGATTTATTTTCACTCGGTTGCAAATGAAGTCAATCGAAGCACAGTTCCTAAGATGACCTTTAGGGGGAGTGGAGGGCAGTGACACAGCATATAATGTTTTTGACTCTAGATGGCGATGTTGTCAATGTCAAGTGTTTCTGAATAACTTTAAAATGGCTGCCACCATCATACATCTGGATATTGCAAATAAATAGACTGAAAATGTATTGTAATGTGATTTTTCTGGTGCAAATCTTTCTCCAATACTATTTAGATTCATAATTTGCTGTTTTTTTCACTTTGTGTCTGTAAAATGTGTTATTATTCATAGCCAGATTTTATATCGGATTAGCAACCTGTTGCTGCAAAGTAACAAGTCCAATTTCTGAACAATGGACTGCACTCTGAGACACCAAGGCAGTTTACAGGCTCTGTTGGTGTGTCAATAATCCATTCGAATTTAGACTTTGTTTTTTTAAGTGATATAGTGTTCTTTTAATAATGTTTCGATGAAAAAGTGTACAGAGGAATACAGATCTTGATCTTACAAGTATAGCAATGTGGCAGAGTAGTTATCACTTTTGTCTCGGTCTGAATTTTTCCTAGTGAATGAGTGTGAGGGTAAAAATCTGTCTGCCAGTATACAATATATTTATGTTGTGTCAGCCCTGGGACAAACTGGCTATTATCCTTGACGTTTCCTGCCTAAGACCCAAAGTTGCTACATTAGGCCAAAGTCAATGCAGGTAGATAGCCAAGAGATTAATCAATAGATTATTCTGTATTTTAGTTGGAACAAGCTAAAAGTATTCCAAAAAGTTGTGATAGTTGGAAAAAGGATCACAATAAATTACACATACTGTTACAATAAATACACTTTTGACTGTGGTCCTGTCTCCATCTCAGAAGTGTTTAGACTGACACGTGCCTATTTAAGGACATACTCCCAGTGCGCCGGTTTATTTATTAGCTTCTATAAAGAGTGAGTTTGAAAGGACAAGTGATTACAAAGCAGGCAGCAGAGAACTTTAAGGTGATAGAGTGCATGCCTTAATATGAACTTAATAAAGTCATGGTCTGTGAGCTGTCCACACTAGAAGAGCAGTGAGTGAAATTGTGCGTCCAAGCAGTGACGCATAGAGCAATCATATGCACACACACACACTTAGACACACACAAGCACACACAAACGCATACAGCTCCTCATAAATGCGTCAATTGCTCATTGTTTATTCATCTTGGAAAACAAGTGAATATTTAACATAGGGAGCTGGTATCCTCACTAAATACTTAATTGGTGAGGCATCGACACCAATGTGCTTGAGTGTGCCGTAGCTTTGTATGCTAATTTGGGGTCAGTGTGTTACTGTATGTCATTATTATCATTATTATTGTATGTTATTATTATGGTTTCATGTCCGTCTGCGTCCGCGTCTGCAGATTGGCCGTGTGACCGCGATAACTCAAAAAAGAAATGCCGGATCCATTACTCCTAGTGAACGTTAACCAAATCTCATGAAGTTTGGCACAGTGACTTGGGTAAGGGTCTATTTAATGGACATATGCAAATTATTACGGTCGAATATAAAATGCCTCTATAGC
>JAVQKG010170168.1:0-13926 GCA_036025885.1 Hypseleotris bucephala
GTAGCCTTATCAATGTAGCACCTTGGCTAGCGTTAGCACGGCTATTTCACATGATGTAAACAAACGAAATGAGTTACTATTACATCCATCTTAAAACTTTGACTCCTCTAAAAAGTAAATAAAGAGACGTGACTTCAGAGATGCGTTGCGGAAGCGAGGGGAGGGAGCTAGGCGCGTAAAATATTCTTTCTCTCACCGGTAGGGCAATTTGGGTTCAAAGTCCGGACTTCTGCTTTAACCAAGATTTCCAGTATATCACATGATTTCTTTTCACTTTCAGAGAGCCTTGAACTCATTCTTTGAGGCAGATTTGGAAAGTGTCTTTGAGGTAAAAGATTCTAAAGAGCAGAAAAGCCCTGAAGCAAAAAAGCGAAAGATGGATCCAACTACATCACAACAATGGTAATTCTTTTTGAAATACACACTTTAGGTATAAAAGATTACGATTAATGTATTTTTATTTTTGTAGTATTGATTTGACCGAGGACAGCCCTTCATCTTCAAAACCTCCAGAAGAAGACAGCAACAAACTCTCTCTTATCTCCTGGAATGTAGATGGACTTGATACAGACAACATTCAAGAGAGAGCCAGGGGTCTTTGCTCCTACTTAGTCTTGTAAGCTGTTGAGACTGTAAACATATAATTATATCACACATTTAAGGTGGCTGGCAAATTACAGCTTTTTGTTCATTTAAAAAAAAAAACAGATATACTCCAGATGTGGTGTTCTTACAAGAGCTCATTCCACCTTATGTGCAATACTTGAAGAAACGTGCTGTCAGCTACATCATCATTGAAGGTATTTTCAGTGATGGTGGTAGAAAGTTTAGCTTTTAGAATCAAGTTTAAATTTCAAATCCGAAATATTGTGTTTCTAAATATGTATCTTTTTATTTATAAGGAGGGGAAGAGGGTTACTTCACCGGCATCATGCTAAAGAAGTCCAGAGTTAAACTGTTTGAGCATGAGATTGTGCCATACCCCACGACTAAGATGTTGAGAAACCTACTTGTGGCCCAGGTTGTGTATTTGTATTTTTAATTATTATTTAATTATTTATGTCTATAGACTATGCATATGTGACCATTGAGTTATATGTTCTCATTTTATGATCAGATAACTTTCAAAGAGCACAAACTATGCCTGATGACGTCTCACCTGGAGAGCTGTAAGGGCCACGCGGAGGAGCGGATGAAGCAGCTGCGAGTCGTGATGCAGAGGATGAAGGACGGTCCAGAAGATGTGACTGTGCTTTTCGGAGGAGACACAAACCTCAGAGACACAGAGGTCAGTCTTAGCTTTGAGTCTTAGCAGCAGTAAACAATTTCATACACAATAAATTTTAAACTATACAAGTAGAGACCCCTTAACCGCCACTGTTACTGTGACATCACCACACTAGTTGGAGGCAAAACAGAGGAAGGGTCTATTAGACAACTTTTACTTACTTGTATGTTTTACTTTTTTGTTAATTTTGCTCCAATACAACCCCTAAGAACTGCCTCTTTGAATAACACATTTTATTTGGCTATTATAACTAAAAAGTTGATCAATCTATCCCACCCAAACATTTAAATCGGGAAAAATGTGGAACAATACACATTATACCATCATACCTTCATGATTTACAAATACTAGACTTTGATTAATAGTGCTTTTTATTCTTGACTGCGTTTTTCTCAGGTGGCTAAAGTGGGCCTGCCCTCTGCTGTATTTGATGTGTGGGAGCGCCTTGGCAAACAGGAGCACTGCCGTTACACCTGGGACACTAAAACCAACACCAATAAAACAGTGCCGTATGTGAGCCGCTGCAGATTCGACCGGATCTATCTTCGTCCGGCCACAAAAGAGGCGGTCCCACGCCTCGCCCCAGATCACATGGCCCTGATCGGTTTGGAGAAACTGGACTGTGGGCGCTTCACCAGTGACCACTGGGGCATCTACTGTAGCTTTGTGCCTGGCTAGTCACACACTACTTACATTTTATTTTAGGAAAAATTTTTACATTATCATGGACATTTGTTGTAAATTCTAAATAGACTCAAAAAATGAATGCTTTTAAATACATGGAAAAAACATTAAAGTTGTTATCAAAATGAAATAAAGAAATTGTTTTGTATTTACAACGACTAGCCACAAGAGAGCACTATTAGGTTGATTTTCAAAAGTTTCTTTTGCATAAATAATATTCATATTTTAGACCCATAATATTTGATAGTTCTATCTTTCCTGGAGTTGGAGTTTGGGTATTGTAATTACTTTAAAAAACATAAAATCTTGATGCTTTACATATTTACACTAAATTAAGCTTGAGTTGCCAACACTCAAAAGTGCCTCCTACCTCCTTGCGATTGCTGCCATAATACAGTAATCTCTGTTCTTCAAGGTGTGTTTTATATCTGCTTATGTTGTCAACAGCACAGGTTTATATGAGTCCAGCAGAAGAAGAGCTGACCTCAGAGGAGCACACAGATCCTTTTCCCTGAGAGTAGCTTTATCCCTTATCATCAGCACGGACTGTCCAGTGAAATATAAAATTCACCTAAATATACAGATCTTTTGTTACTTGGAGGTTCACTTTACTTTGTCTTATTTTACAAACTATAATTTACATTTTTGACATTCATTTGACGCACAGTCCTTCTGCGTTGTGTCTGCATGTCTATCCTGTGCTACCATGGGTTCTTTGGCTTCCTCCCACGGCCCAAAGATATATGCATGTGATATGACAATCGACTCTAAATTGCCCTTAGTGAATGAATATGAGTGTGAATGATCAGCCATGTGACTAACTGGCCATTGCAAAGGATCTATTCCGCCTGAGGCCCATAGTTGCCTCCAGTTACCCTAACTCAGAATAAAATGAATACGATCATTGTTTTAAAAATGGCTCGAGTCTAAAATATATTGTTGCTCCTTGTAACAGTCAACAATGTAATAGGGAAAATGTACTTCTAGCTATCTCACAGCTACTATATGAATAACCTATAGTACAACAGCTGGTCATAAATGGTGAACTGGCTGACATCTGTCAAAGTCAATGAAGTGGTCATGCAAAAAATAAACTGCTTTGAGCTACTGCCAAAGCTCCTGTCAACTTTTTCTTTCTTCACAAATCACAGACAAAACAACTAGGACCTTTTCCATCACTTCACCCTTTGTGACTTCTCTTTAAGATTTGTTTTTCTCGTTGACCCAACAACTGTCTTGAAGTGATGTATTTTTGGAGCATTCATTGCAGCGCAGCCCTCAGTGAGATCCAAGGCTTTTATTTGAGGCCTGTCAAAATGAATGTTGGTTTTATGTTGAGGACGCATCTATGGGCTATGGCTGAATCGAGATCAGGCCAAGTCTAGAATGACAGCAAATACAACAAATAATAACGAAAAGATTTTAAAAATAGGATTATGTCTGTGCTGAATTGGACTCCACAATATATAGCAAATTTACCAGTATTGCAAAATTATCTAAATCTATCTTGTAAAAAACGAAATGGATCTATGTAGATTATAAGCAATTTACCTTACACTGTGTTTTGGCCCAATAAAAATATTTTTTAAAAAGGCCTTATTTAGTCTTGGTTTAGATCTGACTAAGACCTGGCTCAGATCCAGTTTTGTGCTGATTTAGCGTTTTAGTCTTACTTTGGTCCTGATATAGATCTGGTTTCATCCTGGTTTAGTCCTGGTTGTGCCTTTAGGTTTTGATTTGATACCCAATGTTGACTAGCAATTTCAAGTTATTTTCATACATTGAATAAAAATTTACAGGGCTTTGCTACCAGTTATTGCAAAACTCAACACAATTATCAAATTTTCTAATCTAAAACCATGCATCCCTATTGCAAAAACCTATCTTGATGCTACAGACACTGGCCTCTTGCTGATAGAAAGGCAGAAGCGTAAAATGATGGCCTCAGTATCACCACCGAGCGACCGCATCCATCAACAGCTCCTCTTCAAAATCACTGTGACAAACTGCCCCAGAAGCCAGCAGTATTTCTGGCCCCACTGTAGCTCGGGCCTGCATATTTGAGCACTGACATTCATTTAGCTGTTTGCAAGATAAGGGGAAATCCTTTGAGTGAGAACAGCTTGTACCCGAGTGGTATAGGTTAGCGTCGGGTCAGACCAGATGGGATTAGGTGGAGGGAAGCGAGGCAATATGTATGCAGAATTATATAGATAAGTTAAGAAGTTTTTATTGATTTTCAAAACATTTATGATGTAACAGAAAATAAACCACAAATATAAAGGTAAAGGCTGGTGCACACACCCCTGACTGCCCTGTCCCCAGAGTGACAACATTGCATATTACAGTAATGTCTTTTTTGTGTTGTTGTTTTAAAAAAATTTATGAACTACATTTTTAAGGTAAAAATGGACTAAATTCAAAGATTTTAATATGTTTGTAGATGTATTTGTGATCAAAGGACTATATTATCCTGATACAAAATCCTGTAAAAACAGGATTTTCCAAATAAATAAATTAATTAATTAAAATCAAACTATTGTCAAAAGTATAAAGTTTAAAGAAACTCAAAAGCCACACTAGTCCCAAACTTAACTGACAATAAATAAGGTATAAAACAGGAATAAACAAGATTGAAGCCAGAACTATACAAAGTCCAAACAAGAACAAACTCAAATCTAAATCAAGTCTAGACCAGGAATAACATAGGTCTAAATCTGTCATTGTACAGTACAGTACTTGAAAAACTGCCTAAAACACAAGTAAACAATTCGTTTTAAAAAGACCAAAGATCACTTGTTATATAAACATTTTCTTATCTGTAAATTATTAATGGCGTGGACATGACACAAGTGGTTTGGTTCAGTGTCTCAGTGGAGTCTGCATGTCATCCCCGTGTTGCTGTGGGATCTCTCCAGCTTTCTCACACTGTCAAAAGACATCCATGACTAAGTAAAGAGATTATATAAATTGTCACTAATGAATACAAGTGAGTGTAAATAGTTGTCTGTCAGTTTAAGCTTCAATGTCTCACTGTCTGCCCTGCGACTAACTGTCCAAAGTCCAGGTTGTACCCCACCTAAGGCCCATAGTTGCTGGTATATAGCTTCAGGCACCTGCAATCCCTAACAAAGGAAATGAATGTAGTTTTGTGTACAATAATACAAAAACAACAGACATTTAGAAAAAAAAAACTTTGATAGTTTATTTTCTCTCATAAATAACACTGAACAAGCATTGTACAGTGATAAATATCCTTATTTATACACTGCAAAATTATCTGTATTACAAAATACAGTGTAAGAGTAATGCACTTGATACAGATGGGAAGTATTGCATTTCATAGCACCAACCATGACCCCTATAATGGTATTTCACCACTAACCCAGCCTTTGTGTGGTGCCTATGAAATATACTTCCCTTATAGGAATCCGTTGTTGCATAACTAGATCTAACGTCAAGCCCCACCTGGGAAGAACCAGAGCCTTCAACCATCACTACAGTCTGCAAAGTTCACGAGGCTAAAATAGTTTGTATGCATTAATAAACATGGTATAGACTTCCAGTTCTTCCAAAACAGGACAGCTGCACACATGTCTGGAGAGTGGTACATTTATAATGTCTTACCAAGAAAGTAAACACATATTCCTATAAGTAAAGCTAACACCACCTTGCTAGTCATACAACATTTAATCTTGTCAGTAAATTTTTTAAAGGGGCCATATTATACCTAGCTTTTTGAATGACTTCTAGATAAGCATTTAATATTTTATAATTACAAATTGTTGAAAGATATTGTTGTGGGGGTAATTAATTTTTGGAAAAAAGTTAAGTTAGGTACATGTCCATTTAAGGTTCTCTTTTTAACAACTAATCGCACCCATTCAACTTTTACAGCCAATGCAAACAATAAAAAGTATTAGTGGCATTTCTTTCACCCATCTATGTGTTTTCCGCTCCAGAGAAGGCCAATGCCCCAGCATACGGGACATGAAGTTTTGAGTATGCTCTTAACAAAAAACACAAAGTAGTCCTAAAGTCCTAGAAATCCTATCATTATATCACAGTCACTCTCCATACAGGACATCTTAAAAGCCACTATTTGCACAAGTTTGTCTCATGACATCATCTCGTTCACATCGTAGGCAGGTCAAAAATATCTGAGGCAGCGGGAGGTAAAAAGGCAGACCTTAAAACAAACCTGGGAATGTACATAACTACACCGACCATATAATATAAATCAACTTATTTTTTGTTCACTTTCATTCAACAAAAATATGTCATCTTTACAAAATGGTGCATACTTCACCATATGGTCTACAAAAGCAACTTGGCTAACTATCTCTATCTCTATTTTTTGCTTTCATTCATTATTATTGCTAATCTCAGAGAAAATATGGGGCCCTTTCAACCAGCAAGCTGTAAAAAAACACACACATTTAGCATTTGACACATTACAATTTCAAGGGACTGACTTGATATATGGAATGTGTTGTGAATTATGCCAATATTACAAAATAAAAAACAAAAAGCAAGCCTCAAAAATCTGGCTTTTGTGAACATATTGATAGAAGGGGGTGGTGTGTACTGTATGTAAGAAGAGCCCTTGTAATTCCCCGGTCAGGAGCAGCATCACAAAATACACATAAAATAAAATATAATTCAAAAACATTCATCGTTAGAGTCCGTATTGTCTTTGATTGTCAGCTTTATGGACACACATCAGTTCAACTTTAGACCAAACATTATCCGCACTTTGAAATAACGGTAGTTGTTTTTGTATGGGACTGTGCAAAAGACATACAGCTTGTTGCCACTATACAACTTTTGAGTTCTAAAATATGTCTTCACAATTTAAAGGGGCCATGTTATCCCATTTGTCCACCTCAAAACTTTAATGTTTTGTCATTTTAAAATATTTGAGAGCTGTATTTATTCTCCACTAAAAGATTGCATTTCCCTTCTAGGCACACTTTCCCCCTACTATTCACACCCACTTCACTACTAAACCCAATGAAATCTGTGGAAAGAAGTTGCAAGGTGTGGTTTCTTTATCAATGCAGAAAAGTCAAATTCAATATTTTCAGCTACTGAGAAAGCTGGCATCTCAGCCTACAGGATACCTAAAAATGTGAATAAAACTAAATACAACTCTGGATATGTTTTTGCAAAGATACAATAACATACAAAGATCTAAAGTGAGAATAAAATGGCCCCTTTAAATTAAAATAATGTCTCTTATTTCACAAAATGGCACAAAAAACAACCTCTTTTTCTCATGTGACATAACTGTTTGGGTTAGTATTTTCTCCCATTAGTTTGGTTTCAGCACTGAAATATGACATTCATTATGATCCATCCATGTATTGCACAGAATTACAAACAAACACAAAGGGCTGCACAATATATTTTTAATTTACAAGTCATTTCCACAATATTGGAAAAAAGTATTTTATATGCCAAGAAATTAAATATGTCACTATGTTTAGATCTTCCATATGACAAAAAATATATATCTTTAGTCTTTAAATCAAATTATATATTGACCCAAAAAAATAAACTACTTAAATTAGACCTGGTTTAGCCCAAGCTTCAACCAGTTAGCACAGAACATTTTATCCCATCATAAATAGAAATGCACCAATATGTCTTTTTTAGGCTCGATAAAATTTTTGGTATTTTGTGAGTTACAATGTAATAATAAGACATAATTTACCACATTATTTATAGACTTATAAGTAGTCTAAAGTATAATAAATTATATTGGCTCCAGTATCGACTACATTTACCGATCCACCAATCCAGCTGCAGGTCCTGAATCCCAATTTAATACTGAACTTGGTGTACACAAAATCACTCTTTTTGCAATAGTAAAGTTATTGCATATTCCATGTTTTCCTAATATTGTGCAGCCCTACCATCTATGTAAAATTAATAGTATTCTTATCACTTAAATAAACCACAAAAAGAAGTAGTATTTCTTTTATGACATCTTGGTTTCAGCTGCGTTTTAGCTGATAGTGTGAACCGTGTTTGAACATTTGTATAGCGGCTGTGCTACTGTGAGTTCTATGCACATTTTTCCAACTTTTTTTCCGAACGTTCCTGAGTTTCCCGCTGTGAACTCCGCTCCCGTCTCCAGCTGCTCATATCAAAACTGCAAAAGAGCTAAAACCATCTCCAGGACATCAACTCTCGTTCAGCTGACTACTGACTTCTCCCAAGACACTGTTACAAAATGTTATTAATGCCCTTTTTATTACAGTACTGTGCAAATTTTGAGGCAAGTGCTAAGAAATGCAGAAAACTAGCAATGCTTTTGAAATGAGTGAGAAATTATTTTGGATCCTGGATTTTTACAGTGTTGGCTTCTAGTTAATAACTATCTTTACCTGGTTTAGCTCTACAAATCTGATCCCAATATTACTGAGTCTGTCTTGGATTAGTATGAACAGACAGAAAGATGTGAGCAGCCTACAACCACTGATGAAATGGTAAGAAAAATACTAGTCGAATTTTGAAGGCAATGTGTGGTCATGTGACTGGATTTAGGATGTTTATTCTAAATGATGACTTTGCGTTTTGTAAAATGGGAAAAAAAAACTAAATATATTGCATATTTTTAAGCTATTTACCTAACAGCATCAAACCGACCTAAAACACCTGCACAGCACTGTATCTACACTGAAAACAAACTAATGGATGAAAGTGCATAGGTTAGCATTTTGTGAGACTGTGATGAAGTTGTGTGCAGATAAGCTCCAGATTGCACATTCAGAGAGTTAAATAAAGCAGGCTGTAATTGCCCAAGCTCTTTTTCAAATAACTCACTTTTTGACATCTTTTGTAACAGTGTAAATGTGTTATTATATGTGTGTACCTAGTCCAACTTTAAAGGGGCCATATTAAACCCTTTTAAGCTTTCTGAATTGAACTTCGGACAATTTTTCATTTTGCATTTCACGGTTTTGAATTAATTACTTTTTCTTTTGGGGGCTGTCTCAATTGCATGTTCCTTGAATGCCCCTCTCTTCCCTTATGGGCCAGACTGACTTTACTTTGCAAACAACATGAAACAAAGTATTTTAGCTCCTGAGAAAGTCATAGCCTCAGCATCAAGGACAACTAAAATGCCTCAATGAAACAAACTTTGGACGAGAGAACAATAAAATTTAGGGTAGCATAATATAGCCCCTTTAAAAAATCTAAAACACAAAGCATTTTTACCTCTCAACAATTATGAGTGCCCCATCCTACAATATCGTACCTTCACTAAAGTGGCTGAACTGGTGGTCAGAATTCACTGCTGACAAACAAGCCTCTGTTAGTGGACCTAAAATGGCCGCCATCACAAGAAGCATAGAGCCGACCTGACACTCCCAAAGTGACGGACAGCTGGTTGAAGTCATTTATATAATAGTTTTTCAAACCACGTTGATGCAGTTTCCTCCCGTGGCGGTGGTCCTCTTGCTGCAGTAGCTGAAGCCGCTGTGGTTGTTGGAGGAGCCGTTCATGTGAGAAGACTTCAGCTCCATTTGACAAGCGGCGATGGCGGCGTTCAACTCGACCTGCGCCCGATGCACCACGTAAAACATCAGCCCGATACTAATGATGATCTAAAAACAGACAACAGAAGGGTGTGAGGATTTAGAAAGAGAAGGAAGGTAAATAAGGGATACAATAGTTGAAGGTGTAGTCCGTAAGATTTCCAAAATAAGCAAAAGTTTGACTCTTTTCAATGTTTTTTTATTTTTATTTTAGAAAACCTACAGAGTATACCTTTAAACTTAGGGCTGGGCAATTATTGTTATTTTCCCAATTGCGCAACAAATGTTTTTCTTATCAATTTACTATTTTGTACCGATTTTTTTCTCCCCATGCAATTTACATTTTCCAGCATACCAGTTTTTTAAAATCAACCTTTTTAATTTTAGTTGGTAATTTTTCACCAAGATGGATACACCAATCAGACATAATATTATAGCATAAAGTAAATAAAACTACTTTGAGAAGAATTTATTAGACAGCAAGTGAACCTAAAAAGTGTCCAGATCTGTGGTCCCTCTATTGTAACTGTGGTTTTCTGCAGACCTTGATGTAAGCAGTAACTTATATAACTGTCTTTGTTTGATTTTTAACCTGTCATCTTTCACATTAAACAAGGCTTTATGTTCACACGAAACTGCCACTCCTTAGAATGTTTTGTTCTTTTAATATTCTCAGCAAACCATTGTGATAATTATGTGTAAAAATTCAAGTGGAACCGCAGTTTAGCTCCTTTCTAATTTCCTCTCACTATAGTGTCCCGTACACTAAAGCCAAAAATTACCAAACATAATTAAAAAAATATTTGACTTGGTTAAAAGGCCAAATACATTCTAATTTCATGTTTACAAAATAATAATATTACACTAGTTTAACAGTTTGCTTTTTTTTCCCCTGAGTGTGGATATAATATGACAGGCTAGCTATTAGTTTAGAAAATGTGTTGTAAATCTATGTATTTTTTTTTAAATCATAGACGTTTACTTTCAAAACTGGAAATTCTGGCTTGTGCATAGTGTCAATTTGGCACCAACAACAACAACAAGCCACTTTCCTTTTCCAGGCTGATGCTTGATTTGAACTTCAGCAGATTTGTCTCCTACTTAAATGCATTGGATTAATTGGCTTGACATTGGCGGGCATGTAATAGGCTATATAACTAATTGCCCCACAGTAATAATCCAGCAAACAGGTGTGGCATGTAAATTGGTCCGTGTGAGAGTAGGTGATGTACCATTTGCCCTACACTTAAATTTGTCTTTATGACCAACAGCTGTCTATGGGATGGGCCACCCCAGCTTTAGCATAGAAAGACTTGTGATTGAGGCCAGTTGTCAATTTGAACTAGGGTGACAGAAAACCCACTAATCTCTTGCTTCTTCTGAACCTCGCATTGCAAACCCCTTGAACTTGTCACATATATCACAGTTTCTGCTTCGAGGCACTTGTCAGGATTAAATTAAGCAGAACAGGTGTTGGGGATGAGACCGTGGCAGATTACAGACACTGACCTATGGATGGGCATACAGAGCCGTGGGCATATCTCACATATGTAGCAGCATAAGGTTGGGCTGTAACTGCTGTAAGGAGAGGCGCTCACGTAATAGACTTTACATAAGACACTGGAAAGCCCCTTTAGGTGTGACAGGTCACTATGGCAAAGTCTGGTCTCTATCTGTGTACATTAGGGCAAAGTAATATAGTTTTATAGCAAGCATTTTACCCTATATGTATGTAAGTGTCTATATGTCTATATGTATGTGGTAATCTTTCTACAACAGAAATGAAATATTCTTTAGAAAGTTCTTTTCAAATCTGCTGCAGAATAGCTTTAAGCCAAGAAACCTAAGGTGAAAAAGTCAAAATTTATATATATATATCAATTTGAAACATGCTTACATATCTTTCCAGGATAAAAAGCTCAATGATGGATGGAGCTAGGTTATAATTCTTGGTTTATGCATAAATTTACAGCTAAATTATTCTTGTTTAACCTTGTAGCATTGTAAAACTTTAGACCGGTAGTGTTTATCTACACAGACTGTACACACTGATGTTGAACATATGCTGACATGGTTCAAATACTGTGCATACCAAGATGTCTACTCAGGGCTGAACGATATGGCCGAAACGTACATCACTAGATTACGTGATATATATTTTTTTATTTGTTTTTTTTCTTACATGAAATTTACTTTGACAATATGATTTTCTCATGTATTTTACTTGATCTCTTGCAAAGACAACATAAAAAACAGTTCGTCAGTTTTGACCACAACAGTTATTTTTTTCGTACAAAACCATAATCAAATGTGTTACCACTGAACACACAAAGAAAGAGCAAACAACCCAACAGACAACCATAATGTTGAATGATACAGTGATGTAAATTCTTTTGTCATATGGCCCAGCCCTAGTCACATACCGAGACTTACAAATGCTTCACAGACAGTTGCATAGTTGAGGCCCAGACTCTCAGGTGTGCCTTACTTAACTCTTTTATCATGTGACCTTTGGCTCCTGGAAGTATTAATGAATACCAAGAAAATTCTTAATGACACTATCAAGGCTTAGTGGTCTGGGAGCTTCTGCAGTGACAAACAGTTTCCATGTGCTGAAAATAATGCTACCAAAGGGAATATGTATAGACTGTCAATGCTGAAGGGAATTAACTTTGATGTAAACAAGACAACACAACTAAATGCAGCTAAATGCTTGTAACAATGTCCTTTCTGGATGAATAAAATAAAAAAAAATAAAACAAAAATTCCAGAAATTGCACAGAAAGTCTTTTCATTTGATCCTCTTGCAGATATGATATACGGTATAATTTTGCATAGATTATATATCCAATGTATTTTCTATTTACTCACCTTAAAAAAATCTGTTTTATAATCTAAATATTATTACGTCATTTATTGGAAAAAAAGTTAAGGAAGTATTCAAACAATAACAGTCAGGAATGTTTCCTTACCTGAAATCTGACGTAAACACTTTTTACACTCACACTCTTTGTTGTGTAATTACACGTTCATTTATAGCAATGGCAAAATAATAACATGACATACTGACGACGTGGAACTAGGTCTTATCACTTTCTAGCTTCCGCTTTATAACCTAGAGAAGAAGCATAGAGCCATCCTGTCACTCTCAAAGTAAGTGACGGACAGCTGGTAATCTGTCTTTATTATTATTTTTCTTTAGTCCCTCCCCTGGCTTCTGCAGCATCAGTTGTGACTAATAGTAGACACGTTTTACTTTTCCTCCTCTGGCCTCTACAGACAACCAACAAAACCTCATATCAAATGTTCAGTTAATTTTGAGCTTATTTTAGAAAACTTCCAAATTGCACCTTTAAATCATGTAGGAATTTGTATGTACACTATGCATTAAAAACTCATGTACACTGTCCTCTCACCTGTAAGCTGAAGACGAAGTACCCACTGATGCTCTGCTCGGCGATCACGTCCTCCATGGTGCGGAGCGTGGTGCCCAGGTAAGAGTTCAGCAGCTGGGTCGGCAACAGACCCACGGACGAGGCCACCAGGTAGTTCGGCAAGGACACATCTGTGATCTGAAGGACATGAGGACATACAGTGAAGGAAGCGAGTCAAGCGACTGGGGTAATACAAGGTAGGTATAAGAATAAGAAAACCTTTATTTTGTCCTACATTGGAGAAATTGTAGTAAATATAATATCACAAATTTTATTAAGCCAAGATCACGATTTCGGTTTTATCATGATTTTAGTTGACTTTGAATTTTTTGCCTTACACAGAAGACTACTGCTACATAAAACTATTTTTCCTGCAAATTCAGTGTACATCCAATCCAGTGATCACCCTAATACTAAATCTTATATATTCTCCTTTTTTAGAAACACTATTTTTATTGTGATAATAATTATTATTGCACTTATCTTTACCTTGCCCTTAAGACTTTAAAATAACAAAATATTATAAAAGATCCTTCTGCAAGAGACAGACTTGAACTCGATTTTCAAACAGGCAAAAAAGATCCTATCAAAGGCTGATATTGTCTTGTGCAAACTAACTTGTGAGAATTCAATGCTTTATTTAAGTTTTTATTTTTGGTCCAAGATCCAGGTAAATAGGTTACATTTATTTTCTATGACACAGCATCTGGTTCAACATTTAAAAGTGGTGCTTCTTGGGGCTGTTTTTCTTTCAATAGTCACCAGTGTACCCTCCACAATACAATGATTTTATAAGTCAGAGGTAAATGGACCATTAACTAACTATTGCATTTATTGACATTCTGAGATTGGTTTTGTTGATTATTAATTTTAAGGTTTAGGTAGTACAATTGAATGCTGTGTTAGGGTTAAGTACTGTATGCTAGCCACAAAAACATTTATTTGAACCAGGTAATAGTAAAGTTATGTTGCA
>JAVQKG010170257.1:0-11183 GCA_036025885.1 Hypseleotris bucephala
GGTGTTGTAGCCCACACAAACTCTGATTGGATGTTGCTGTGTAGACTAGTCGGGGGACAAAGTCACATAATAATTATGACAGAATAAACTTGACCACTATCGGTCAAGTAGTATTTAAACATTTTAACTATTGCTTATTTTACAAAACCTCCAGACTATATAGCTTCAACACAGTCATGTAAAATTTTCTCCAGTGTAAATTAAATATTCAGAAAACAATTAGCTTCTTTTCTCCAATCGTAGCTCTGGCTTTTATCCAGGGGTGAGTATGTGAGTAGTTAGAGCAGTCAACAGCCCATGTGTGAAGACCCTCTTATTGAAGCGGGCGGTGATGATGGTGGTCAGGGGGAATGACAGGAAGGACACAAGCACTTGACTCTGGAGAAGCAATCAGACACTAAGGGGTTTAATGCAATGCCTTGGGTCCGCGCCACAGCAATTGGGTTTGATAGCCGTGTCATTATGAGAGGAGGGCGTCTGGAGGTCCAGGGATTAGACGACCGGAGAGGGGATGGAGAAGAAGGGAATCTCCGAAGCACTTTGTACCACGGCCTCTCTCACCTCCTCAACGTCCTGTCATCAGCCCACTCCCACCGCTTTCACTGATTTCACTTCACTTATACCACAACCAGAGTATACATGAGGTCACTATTCTGTCTCCCTAAGGACACCTGTGTTTCTGAGCTTGTTTTACATTGTGTACTAATGTACTGCCACACAAGCAATTATTGTTTATTTCTTGAACTAATTAGGATGAAGAGAATATCAGTCCTTTGTTTGGCCCTAGTCTTCTTGTTTCTTGTGCAGCTTCTGACAGGAGAAATCAGAGTAGATATAAGAAATCTGTCAAAATACAAGTTAGTGATTTCTGACTTGAAATTCAACTTAATAAAAATGTCAAAGTGATATTACAGCACACCTTCATCCATTTAAATTTAACCAGATTATAGTTTTTTTATAAGTTATAGTGTACATTTTAGGAACATTCTGTCATTTTATTAGAAAAAGAAATATCTCAAACTTTTGTGCCTAGTATATTTTTAACTGACAATTACATATAAAATGTCAACAGGGCAAGAGGGTTTTGATTTAAGGATATATCGTTAGATATAACTTTTGTAATATATGGGTATTTTTTTGCATTTGACCCATTCTTCAGTTGCACTATAGATGAACCTGTCAGGACTTGAACCTTCTTGGAAACAGTGGCAAATACAGTATGTTTCAACCACGCGTCTTCTCCACTATAACACCATATTACATTTTACAGTTGTTTTTTTATTTTACAAAACCCAATGTTTATAAATACCTGTATAACATGTAATTTCTCAACAAAAATGTTTTATTGTGTTATATAAAAGTTTCCTCCCTAAAAGAACAGAGCATTACTACTGATTTGTTATTCACTTTTAATTCACTCTTGGAAAGTTTAAGAAGTTCCTGTACTTTCAGCCTATATAGTTTTTGTATGTTCCTGAGTGGAGATATTGAACGTAGTGATTGCATGATGGATGCTATGGCAGATGCTTGGCTTCAAGTTATCATCAGTGTTCCCCGAGCCTTAAGGAGGAGAGCCAGATATGTGTCTTTGATTGGGCCTACTGTGGTTGTGCTGTTTTTGCCACGGCGCGCCTTTGATTAGTGCCTCCATGAAAATGTATGCCCTTTGCTCAAAGAAAACTGGGGGAGTAAGTACCTGTCAGGAAATTCACAAACAAGGCTACTTAGAGCACGGGGGAACTGTATATTTTAAAGTCTAATACTCCACGCCATTTTCCTTTCATTTCATTGTGGGGGGCCTGCCAAATCCCTGCTGGTACCTCACCCCGGCCCACTCTCGCAAAAGGTCCCTAGATAAAGAGGTATATACGCAGCTATTCCCCTTCCCCAAAAGAGACGTGCACAACAAAGGCTGTCTGCCAGATGCCGTGAATACCAAAAATCCCCTCAACACCGACACACAAAATATATAAATTAATCAGAGGCACAGGTAAATAAATAAATAATGTATACCAGGAGCTAATTAAATGTGTTTATTCCTGTTATCATATGCTGCCCTCATTTCCACCACTTGAAGTCATGAATCATTAAGTGGCTTGCTAAATTGGTCTCTGGAGCCCGTCCCGGTGGCAGGGGGCGGTCAGATCCTGTCTGGCAGAAGGCAGGTGCGCTGCGGACGGGATGGACGGATGGCCTATGGTGCTCCCCTCGGTCTTTAGACAGCAGCCGTGACAGAGGAGAAGCTAGCGTCCTGCTGGTAGGGTGAGCGGCCGGAGGAGAGCCCGCAGCGAGCCGGGCTGACAGAGGCACACGTCAACCCCGGGCCGTGGCGCTTTGATTAATGAGGGCATTTGAAAGACAATTAGTGCGAGCAGATTTGCCTTCAACTACCTTATCAATCAGAACTGCTTTAATTCAATGTGTAGTGGCCTGTGAGGAGAAAACACTGTGTAAGCAATGTGTGAGCATCAGAACAGACAACAGTGCACAGGAGATGAGGGATGTGCCAGAAAATCCATACAACCTTATTCATTGATACACAGCTTGCTATTAAACTACCATACCAACCATAGAACTTTTCTGACCATGGCCATTAATGATGAGTGTCAAGACTCAGCTGAGTTTGGCCTTGGCCTTGGAAAGTGGATGTGTTGCTGCCATTCTTAGGGCTTACTGCAAAAAACATATGCATTTTCGCACTGTGGGGATGCTTTGCTGTTCCCAGCCAAAACCATTTAATCGTTCGCACATGAACTTGGGACTAGGGCCGCAGTTATGGGGACTTTGTAGCTCCTACCCACGATAAGTTTTCAAGTGGCCTAGTAACCTGTTGGTGACATAACAGGATTATTTAATAAAATTACCAACATTGATCATCCTTTGTCATCCTTTGTCAATATTAAATATTTAAATCTAAGTGTCCAATGTCTGACTTCTTGCAGCATATGTTTATTTATTATACGCAATCTTAATACTTTGCTACAGCAGCAGTGCACATCTGCTTAGAAAGTTATATTACAACGAAGAAAGTCAAAGTTTTAAAAAGTTGTGTTGTCTGCACACTGCTTGCTGAAAGAACATAACTCTAATGCTGCTGATAAATGAAAAGGACTAAATCAATTGGTAATAAATAGGTAAAAATATAATAAGTAATGAAAATTCCATTACCAACCCTAAACCTTTATCCTGTTCTTAACCATAGATAACTATTACCATCTTATTACCAGGCCAAATACATTGCGTAAACAAGTGTAATTACATACAAATAACTTACTTACTTGTTATTACATGTTCATTACATAATTATTACCATATTATTACCATGCTGTTAAGTAAAGTGCGTTGCTCCCATTGTTACAGGGGAGTACGAATTTCCTTGCAGGGGCAATAAAATGTACCTTAACTTCAAGTTGCCCCATGATCTTCCACACCAAAGCCAAAGAACTGCTGCTTTGACAAGGACCCACATACAACATTTCTACTACTTTAATTGAGCAGGACATTTTTTTGAGTTGCTACTACATATAGGATACATCTTGGAGTTCAAGTGTGCTCATTACAGCTCATCACATAAACAACGAATAGGCAGATGTAAAATAATGAGTAACTACTGTAATTGCCTTTTTGGTGCACTATGTTTATTTCCTGTTTAAACAGCTGCACAGTTGTAGAAAAAGTCTTCACTTCATGTCTTACTGGTTTCTCCTCGGAACTGACAGCTGCAAAGGTCGATACTGCAGGAATATTTCTCGGCTGCGTGACAAATCACAAGAGCTCTTGACAAATATACATATGAAGACTTCACTTAACACCACTGCGGCGTTTTATCTAATTTCACACAGACACCTTCTCACACAATTACACTTGTCAATCATCTGGGCTCAAATTATCTGCACCATTGGAAAAAGATGATGTAAATCTGTCGGAGTGCTTTAAAGGACTGAGATGTGTTCTTTCATAAAGCTGGAAACAAGCGAGTAAGGAAGTGTCTCTATTGATCCTAGTGCCTGTAAATAAAACAGGGGCAATGGGCAAAAAGAAACAAACAACTCTGGCAGAGTGAACACTGGGAGGGAAGAAAATCAATAGGTTTCCTCACTGGTGGGTCCTCTCTGGTCAGACTACTCTCTCTGGGTTACTGTATGTTGTCTACTGCGAGGGAGGGGAGCGCACAGTCAACCTGCTCTTGATTTTTAAATTTCATTCCTAATGGGCCTCTTCTGGGAATCCAACCTGTGACCATTTCACCCACACAGATACATGGAATGATAAAAGTACAAAACTCATTGGCGGAAACTGGAGATACCATTAAGCTGAAAATGCTTGATACACACTTGACACTATCCCCACGTTATTGCTGTTGTTTTGTAAAATGCTGGTGAGGCATTCGAATACAAAAGAACTGGTTATAATTTGCTGCAGTTGCTCAGACTATTGGACATTGTGGAATGCTTAAACAACAGACTTAGTTATGAAAATGTTGCAACTTGCAGTAGTTTTATGCAACCTGTAGTAGTATTGTGCATATCAAATTTAGAAAATGTAAGAATTAGAAAGGTGCAGGCTTATTTATCATTATAATAAAGGTTTCTTGAACAACAGTTCTTTATTTAAAATAACGATTAACAGTCATCCTTATTGATTGACTGCAGTCTGTTTGACAGATACAAAAGCTCAATCCAATAAGAGGTTGATAGTGTATGATATTGTTGCCCTGCCTCTTTCAGCGCAAGGATTTCTGACAGTTCTTGACATTCTGAAAATGATCAAATACAACAATGAATATCATAGATCTCCACTATTATAGGGGGAAGTTGGGGGAACAGTGGTACACTGAGTTTGAAAAAGACCTCCGGTCCCTCAGAAACATAGGTCCTTGCACATTCATCAGTTGGCCTGACTTATACAAGCATTCTTCAGTCAGGCGTTTCTGGCACGGCCTTCCCTCCCAGAAGCTAATTCGAAGTATTCGAGGCCACCGCAACTGTGTTGTGGCCGGGCCGAGAATGCTGTGGCCGGGGCACATCCTTAATATGTTGTTCTGTTTCTGTGTTTATTTCAATAAATTGAAAGGGAATTATAATCTCTTAGCATTGGTGTCTGCACAGGCTATGCATTAATATAGTTTAATATTGGCAATGGCACGTCAAGCTGAGCAGCTGCTGAACATAGGTACCTCATGTGTATGAAAGGTGCCAGCGTGGCTGACACCAGCTTGACTTATTGTGGTAAGTTATAGCAAGAAAAATATCTTTAGTACCTACTTGAAACTTTCAGACAGAAATTGTAACTAAAAAACTAGAGTACTATTTCTGCCTTAAAGGAACACACCACCGTTTTTCCATATTCAACTATGTTCTTCTATCACTTTAGACGAGTGGATACATACCTGTCTCATATTGATGCGTGCGGTCAATTCTTGTGACAAGAGGTTTTAATGTGTTAGCAGCTAGCTTCTCCAATGTATTCTTATGAGGCCAACTACAACTACAAGTTAGAACAGCTTAGAAGCGACCAAGCTCTTCGACGTTATCCCTATTTAAATATGGGTACATGATCTTACCCACGACCTAAGTATGTTTACACAAAATGAAACATGGCAATTTTTTAAGCGCAGAAAAGAAAGGAAAATATAGTATAGTCCCTCCTTTTCTTCGCTTAAAAAATCGCCATGTTTCATTTTGTGTAAACATACTTTGGTTGTAGGTCGTGTCATGTACCCGGATTTAAATAGGGAAAACATCGAAGAGCTTGGTCGCTTCTAACTTGTAGTTGTAACTGGCACCATAGGAATATGTAACTAATTGCTAACACATTAAAACATCTCGTCACAAGAATTGATCCGCACGCATCAAGATCACACATGTATGTATCCACTCGTCTAAAGTGATAGAAGAAAATGTTAAATATGGAAAAACGGTGGTGTGTTCCTTTAAAGTTACAAGTTAAAACTTAACAAATATTGGCGTTTTCATCTAAACAGCCTATGTCAGTGTAATTAGCATAGCTGTTAGCAACACTAATGTAAAGTTAGCACTACCTGGAAAAGGTCCCAGTTTACCAACCTCTTCAAGTAGATGAAAACAGAGTGTTTAAAATTCCAAAATGTTACAGCATATGTCACACAGTTAATCATGCATGAATGAAACCAATTATTACTTAACTACAGTGTAACTGTGTTTCTGAGGAGGAAACATCATTGTAACATGGTGAACTTGAAGTCAGGTCAGCCTGATGCAACTACTTTATTAATTGTGGCTGTCTAGGAGTTGATGCTGATTTCAGAGCTTACAAATCTGACATGTTCTTTCTGAATATCTGCTTTTGTACAGGCAGACTTTAATCATATTTGTCGCAATTAACTCCTATTTTGTCCTTTTAATTCACAACATATTATTGCATTCTGTGCCTGCAAATTGGTCATCAATTGTGTGTTTAGAATTTGAGACACGTGGTATTGAATAGTAAATTTGCAGCTACTCTTTTTTCTCTCAAAGGCCAGAGCTGGGTGCCATAATGATATTCATTTTCAAAGAGGAGAACATTCTAATGGGCAATTAAGATGATCAAGCCTGCCAAGATTCACGTGAAGAACGGTGCAGCGGTGCCAGTGATTACGTGTCCTCCGCCCCTGCTGCTTCCGCTGCTGGCCCTGGCTTTGTCTTATGTGTGCATAAGTAGCAGGGAGGGAAGGAGGGAAAGGCTCCAAAAGCACAATATAATTGAACTTTCCACATTATTTCTCTCTAATATGTGCTGCCACTTGGTCTCATTAGTGGAATGATGTGCTCTGCCATTCTGGAATGAACTCTTTGCCCGAGTAATTAAGGCTCCTAAAGTTTCTAGTCCTTTGTTTAAAGAATTCGTCCTTGTGCTCTCCATGCCCCATCAGCTGCCTAATTAGCAGGGCCTTTGTGTGATTAAAAATTCTCACAGAGATTCCGTTGGATATTTTCCTCTGTTAATGAGTGTTTGTGGACAGCTGGGAACAGGCGCGGGCTCCCTCCTCGTAGGACCTCCAGTGCATTGGGCAGACCTCTGTCAGGGCCCAGGAGTGAGAGCTGTCATCTTTGTAATAGGGATGGAAATTGGTCAAAACCGACCAAGGGCCCTGCAGGGCTTGAAACGCCTTGAAATATAAATGAGGATGAATATTCATATTTCTACCACTTTGATAAAAATTGCTGAGTATTAATATACTGTACATGTCAGTCAGTTTGAGCAGCCCTAAAGGATCTCTCGGTGCTATGTGCCCATTAATGCAGCCCTTGGCTTCATTTGCTATTATCCTCAGGTTCTTTCTCTCCCTAAAGTTGGGGTCACCCTCTCCAGTGAGAATTGCACATTGGAGGCTCTCCTTTTGTTACAATTCTCCCACTTAGTGAATGTCTCAGAGAGAGAGAAGGCCCTGAAAGAGCCAGAAAGACATATAATGAAGCCCACTCGGAAGTAATGTAAGCAGGGGTCGAATCCAAATGAAACGAACAAGCCGGCTATGTGTGCAGTTAGAGCCCAGCAGAAATCCTGAGGGACAAGGAAGCCACATCAAGACGAAGGACCTGCACAGGAGAAGTCGTCTGCACTGGTTTGGCTGACAGCAACGCCCTTCAGCCTTAGACACTTCACATGACTCATTTGTCGAGAAAGAATGTAAATGCACTTGTTCATACCTTAGTTCAAGTCTATTTACAATCTCTGTTTCCATGTTAACCACATCTCCTCAAGTCCAGCCAAAACTGAAAATGAAAAAATTAGTATACAAGTTTTTCTAATCTCGGAAATAATTGTTCATCCACATTCTTCTATTCTAGCATACACTAAAATAAGCTGGTCTACCTATTAAAGTGTCCAGTTAGTGTATTTTGTACACCAACATTCATGATGTTCTGTCTTTTGATCACTAAGCAGAATTTAAGTATGTTTTTTGTCATATATGCTGCACCTGTTAAGCACAGAACTCATTCTACATTTTGGGTCCTATTTGGATGAAGTTAAATTTCCTGGATGCGTGGAGCTTAGGGTAATTTGTTTGTTTTTAATTAAAATCAAACGTAACTTTTTCAGAGCCTGGCAACTCACTTCGCTCTCGGCTCTGCCCGGTGACTGGGGGATATTTAATAAGCTGCAGTGCTCAAAGTTGTTTCATTAGGTGTGAAAAGGGCTGATAACTCAATAGCCAACAGCCAAACATCCTCTCTGTGTCGCTTTCCTGACTCTTTAATCTGTTTTTCATTCTGCCTGGCAAGCCACAGCCATACAGGCAACAGGAAAAGACATTCATCACAATTGGGCCTCCAACAAACAAGGCAGACAAAGCCAGCCAGCTCGTTTGGCTAAAGAACGGGATTATCAGAGTGCACAGCATGACAATATGGGATCTGTTGTACTAAAACTGTGGCAGTGTGTTTTGTATTTTCATTACTTATGCATTTTAATGTACAGACTCTCTCTAATGGGAGACTTTTTTACCCCAATCTGCATTACTTAATTTGTCAAGCCAGAGGTAATGGAACATAAAGGCGGTAGTGGAGGGTTTCCCCTCATCGTTGAGCAGGAGCTAAAAGTTCCCATTTATATGAACACAATTGTTAAAAAGTTATGCTATATATAACACATTTGCTTGACTCCCTTTAATTTTTTATTAGTATGGTTTCAATTGAAATTATAATTTTATTTTTTACATTGTATGCGGCAGTATATGTAGCATATTCTTGTTAAAGTATGTGTAACATGTTGTTAAAAATAAATTCACAAAAACTATAGGCATGCCACAAGGAGAGAAATCCAGTCAAATAAGTGGGTGAACAGGGGGATCCACCCAAAAAGGTCTAGGTCCCGACTGGAAGGTAAAGGGGTCTCTCTGTGGCATAGTGGTTATAGGTTGATTGTTTGAGGTTTTCAGACAGTGGTAGCAATATGCTATTAATAGCAGTAATGACTGTTGTACAAGAAAAATGATGGATTTAATCATTTTGAAATTTTCAATTTGATACAGAAAATTCCCATCTCAGATTTTTAAGTAAAAATACTATAATCTACATAATAGTTTCACTTTATACATTCTGTGAATCATAGTTGTTGTTGTTTTGATGCAACAATTCTGCAGAGAACGCTTTTCCTGCTACCTGAAAATGTGTCAAGCCCGGCATTTTCTACTGTGCGTCTCTTTTTACCCCTGTGAATAGATAACACAGCCTCTAATTTGCTAATTTTCCAGAGATCTGTGGTGCAGTTGAGTGTGCCCCCTCCTCTCTCTCACTTTGTCGGCGAGGACTTCAGAAGCTCTCACAGTAATAAGGCGACAAGTATGCCTTCATCTGTTTAACTACAGCAGGCCCACTAATCCTCGCAGATTGAAGCCGCCCACTGATTTAGATTGCCATTATGTGTTTCATAAACGTTCCACTCAGATATATATTTAAAAAACCCAAGGAGGTGGAGGTGGACTAGATGGTCTAAATGGCCTTGCCCTTTCATTGATGTTCATCACTTTGCATGTAGAGTTTAAAGCATGCAGCATGTCCGCGCAGCTCTGTTACACCTGAGATGAAAGCCTATTTACATTGGACCAAGATGATGATGATGATGACTGTGGAAGGCGGCGTTTCCAGGCGACCGGCTCTGTGTGCTGGCAGTCATTTGACAGGCTTAAGGGAGCACACCGCTAAAGCTTTGTGACCATCACGCCTAATTGACTTGAGTGGCTGTGCCTTAAGTGAGACACAAGTATAACTGAAGAAACCAAGTCCTTCTGGCGTGTTATCACATGAAATGTATGACAGTAGACAAATCACAGGCCACTACCTAATCTGTGAAGTCATATATAGTCATATAAGTCATATTGTCTAATTTGTGAAATATTCAGTGCGATCTTTTCAAATGTGAACTATAAATGGACTAATTGAATCAGTCCAAAGCTGCAAGGGAACTTTCTTTTTCCTGTCAAGCTCTTTTTTTTTTTTCTGCAGCATTGATAAGTCCACTGCTGATAAGTGTTATTCATTTCATTTCACTGAGTAAGCTAATTAAAATGTAAGTTTTATTTAATTTGAAGGACATTATATTCAAGAGTTTAGACTGAATTTTCTGTGTTAATGGTGTGCTTTAATTTAATTTTCCACTTCTTTATGGAGGATTGAATTAACCGGATTGGAACTTTGTCTTTCCATTTGCACAACTCTATTGGGCAATTTAATTAGTCGTTTTAGCTACTCGGGCATGTGTGAGCAAAATCCCACAACACAAAAAATAAATGAATAATTAAAATTAAAGTATGCTTAAAGGCAATTAAACCAATAACTGCTGGAGCGGCTACATTCATTTGCTTGCTCCTGTGTGCACACTGTGTGCTACTTCAGTTACAGAGAATGGACCGACTCACTCAGTTGTTCAATATTTTATGAATAAGGTCACTTATCAGTGGATGTAATGTCACCAAGTTCTCTTCATCAATTCAATAACTGAGTGAAAGTGAAAAAATACTTGGGTCATTTCTTTGTAATACACCTCTGGGCTTTTTATTATTACTTCATTTCCCGTTGTAATATTGGAACGTCTATATAATTGTAAAAGTGTAATAGACTCTAATATAATTTCATTTTGAACCCGGAATGGTCCATGCCATCTCTGCTCAATTTGAGTAGAATAATGATTTTTAATGTCCACACATGGCTTCCCGTGACCTTATTCAATCTCAGGCCTGATCAGGAAATATATTGATTCAATTACAGTACTGATGACAAGCGAATGGAAGAGAGCGGGGAAAAAGGTCAGCACATATTTGAAAATGTAAATCTTAACAATGTCTTTTGGGTTTGCTGAAAAAAGCCATTATCAAATGCCATTTAGCTTCAGTGGCATGTAGCCCTCTGCCTTTTCCCCCACACCAGTTGGAATAGTTCGAATATTTAGGATATCCATAGTGAATTTTCCCTTTGTCAGCGAGATGTATTCACAACATGTGCCTCCATTTCCTGTGATTGTGTGGAGCATAATAGCCTTTCTTAACACAACACCTCCAGTCGCAGCTTTTTGCAGACTTCCTAATGACCTTGAGATAAAGACTCCAGTGCTTTTAGAGTACATAAGTTGTGTATAGCTGCTTTAAGAAAATTTTCTTCCACACACAATATACATATTTTTCTCAAAATACACTCACAACTCACAAGCTCTTTTTGGACATT
>JAVQKG010170286.1:0-30308 GCA_036025885.1 Hypseleotris bucephala
ATATATATATATAGATATAGATATAGATATAGATATATATATATATAGTATTAACCTGGATATTTAAAACACTTTTATAGACTTCATGTTACTCCACGTTTATTTTAATTTGGACAAAAAGGATGCACTTCACGATCATTCATCACCTCAGATACTGAAATCTGAGAACACACACACTGCCCTTAAATGATCGAGATGCTGAGTCAGTTCACTTTTCATCGCAATAAGATGCTGCTCTCTCTCACACAAACTCACACATACACAAACTCACACATGCACAATCCATTAGCACTTAATGTAGCTGCGGCTGAGGTAATGCTCTAACCTTGAGGATATGAGTTACATGTTGCAGCCTCTTCAATATCACAATCCTACAATGACTAACTCTGAGGAAGAAGACAGTAAGACAGGGATGTGGGCATGGACTGTTACTGGAACTTCTCAGTAGGGAAATATGCTTTGTATGCATGTATGCAGTGATTTAGAAGCACTTGAAACACTTATAGTTAACACTAGGGGCCACACATTGCTGTATGCTCACCAATATGGTATAGGCCGATCCAGTCAGTGGCGTCCACCTCCTCTTTAATGTCCCAGAAGATGACCAGGTGACCCTGTCCTAGTGTGAGCTGATAGGTAGATGCTGTCAGTGAGGAGCGACTGTCTGACGTCACCAGATCAGTGTCACTATTGGCCCGCTGGAGCCCCACCCCTGTGCCCTCCTGCTGTACACCTGATGCCATGGATGAAGAGGCGGATGTGGAGCTCTCTCCCGCCCCCTGGGAGGACAGCCCGTGGAGGTTCTCCGGCCCGATGGTGTAGGGCCGCGAGTGTGGGGTACGACGCCGTACCGCCAGCAGGTGCTCTCGGGCGCTGCCATTGGGCGAGGATGAGGAGGGCCCAGAGGACGAAGCGGTGGCGGCCGTGGCCATGGTTAGGGCTGGGTGTGGGGGAGGGGAGAAGCGGAGGGGGAAGGAGAGCGAGTGGTGATGGTGGTGATGGTGGTGATGGTGATGATGGTGGTGATGGTGCGGGGAGGAGGGGGCGGAGTGGGTGGGCTGAGGACGGGGGCGAGGGGGGAGGACCGCCGTGGCCAGAGAGGGACGAATGGTGGAGGTCAGGTGGGCGAAGCAAAGAGAAAGAAATAAAAGGATGATTAATGTAGTGCCTAAACAGTGTGTGACTACAACATGACAAACATATGTGAGTGAATGAGTGAAATACTATGAGTGAGTGAGTGCACCATCCAAGGCACCTTTAGCTTCAAAATGTCTCCTCCCAAAGGCACTTCAGAGTTCCCCTAGGCTCGACTTCCCTCTTTAGGATCACTCACTTATGGCACTGTGAATGTCAGTTCTTTGTCTATTCTCCTCAAGATCATTGTTAGCCTTCATGTAGAGGTGCAGAGCTTCACGCCATGTTCAAACAGGGGAAGGGGACACAGAAGAGGAGGTAGGGTTGAAGAAGCTGCCTTTGAGTTCTTGTGGTCGTCTGTGCGGGTGGGAGGGGGTCATGAGGGGGCAGTCCCAGGTCCCATAGGGAGGAGGGTTAACGGATGACCTACAATAGACAAGAGACAGAATGGGTTTTGGGAAAGTAAAATAGGGAATGTCAATGTGAACCGTGAAGGAAACTATAGACCAGCAGCTTTTAAATATAGCTTCTACAAGATGCTAAAAAAACTGCTTCCTAAACCGGCCGTTGGGAGTTATAAGATGACACAAACAACTACAAGAGCATCAGGCTATTCTGGGAAACATGCTAATTAGAAAGTGCTCCTCAAAAGGTTTTTTAATTTAGCAAACCAAACTCATTAGGCTAAACGTACAAGAGCTAAGTGCAATTTTTATGGTAGAATAGTGCTTACTCCAGCAATGGGCCTTAGGTGGGGTACAGAGTAGGAAATGTCCAGGTATTCATAAGGCTAAGAACACAGATTCCAGATGATCAATATTACAAAGCTATATAGCCTCCCTCCATGCTGCCAATTCTCAACACACAAGCAAACTCATTTACTAATTGAGCCACAGTTTCTCAGTGAGCTTGCATGTTGTTGCCATGGCAACAGGTCATTACACATAATAAATATATCTGTTTCCGCAGCAGTCATGTTCGGAGGTAATGACGAACTGGTGCTTCATGTCCTGTTTCTTCTCACTCCTGCGGATACAAGTTAACACACATAAACACTATTCCCAGGGGGCTACGCGTGAGGGAGGAAGTGAGGTGTACAGATAACTCAGAATGACTTTATGTTCTTTGGAAAGTAAAGTATGACATTTGGGGTGTAACTTAAATAACCTCAAGTTTTTACTCAGTTGTGTAAATAAATCCACTGGTGATGATAGCGTCTATCAAGTTTCCACTATGCATAATGACACATTGGCAACTAACTTTAGTATGACAAATGCAGTTGTAGATTAAGCAAAATGTAATATAGGAGAGTATACAGTAAATAATTCCAGTATTAGTGATTACTTTGCTCTAGTCTAAAGATAGTATGTTTCTTAGAACTTAAAATGGTCAGTCTTCTCAGGTATTTAAGGTAACAAAATCACACTACAGTGACTTAAGTACTTGACACTGACATCTATAAGCAACATTGTGTGTACTAATACCACACAAGTTACGGTATTTGCTAAGAATGAATGTAAAAAACAAAAATGTAATTACAAGCTACACAGAGTAATACTTGCACAAGACAATATTTCCATTGTGAAGTTTTGACATCCGGTTAGAGTACAATAATATTGACTCCACTTAAGGCCAGACAGGAGCTTGTATGAGAGATAAGTGCTGACCCAGGCCAGTTCAGAGTCACTTGTGGAGAGCCATGTGTACTCTCTCCATGTCTAATGACTGCTTCCAATCTCCAAACTCAGAAATGGAACCACTTCAACGCACTCTCTTTAATCTCCTCTCCAAAATCTCACCCAAATTAAGATCCAGCACCATGGACAGAGGCACAGCAACCTTTTTTGTCCTTGTTAGACTAATCAGAAACACACTATAGCAAGCACTGAGGAGGTTAGTGTCCTTGAAAAAGCAATAGTGGGATTAAACAGAGAATAGGCAGGGATTGAGTGGGGAATGGATAGGACCTAATCTGTGGAATTATTTCGCACATGCTTCTATCCACAGCTGGAGAAAAAACAAAAGAAACAAAAACTGGAAAAAGTGGTACACAGTCAATGTCACAAAACAACAGCAAATGTTCAAAATATTACTTATTCAATTTATTTTTATGTCTTGAGGTTATGGGAGACTGGTGACTAACTATAGCGCAACTATGGGTCTTAGGTAGGGTACACCTTGAACAGTGGACAATAAGAGTCAAGTACATAATAGTGACAAATGACCATTCCCTCTCACATTCACTCAAGGTAACACAGGAACAAAATGCAGACTTTACTTAGGCCAAAAGATCAAAGCTACAACTTGTAGCTGAAAGATGCTAACCTCTCTGCCAAAGCCACAATGTGGTGGTGGGGGATATGCCAAAGATTTTACTATAAAGTTGACAATCTGCTAATTTGGGAAAATTATTGAATTGTGATATGGTCCATTAATGTATGCTCTGCTCTTAACTGTCATTTTTACTAACAACCTAACAATGCAAGTGTTCTTTACAGTTAAAAAAGGAAAATGAATACCATTAACAAAAAATAAAACCATATTTTATTTTACCATATTGCCCACCTCTACCATGTAGCTTTTACGTCAAACAACATATGAACTGTGCCTACAAAAATTATGTAACATTATATGGCACTGAAATGTGACCCAAAACATAATCAATACAGCTAATTAAAGCAGGGCTATCCCAGTGCCACTACTCAGTATTTCAGTTCTACAATATGTCATTCAATATTTTCTGTATAGTACTTTTTTCCTTTACAATCACACAATACTCATAAATGGGAAGTTTGTGATAATAATTTAGAAAGGACTTAAGGGGCCCCAAGTACAGTACCAGATGTAGAATAACTTGTGTTTGCCATGCCACTATCTGGTCACTGTCAGGGCCAGGGCGTACCCCACCTTTGCCCCAAATTTGATGGCATAGGTTCTAATCACCTGTAAAATTCAAAGATGATAACCAAATAAATAACCTTACTAGTCACCACAAGGGCTCCCAGAAAGCCGATTGTCATAGAACTATTTATATCACAAGAAGTAATTAAATTGTGGCTCTATTGTGGCCACTTAACCTCTTTGTTTGTTTGTCTTTTAATAACAGCCTCATCTGCCTCTGTTATTCAATGCGTGGGCCTAGCTCCTCTTCAGGCTGCTCCAGTACAATTTAATTTACATCTGGCATTCAGGGTTCTATACAAGGTCAACCTATAAGACCAAGCTATTAATACTCGCCCTTTGACAAGACACTAGCGGTCTCCGTTTACCGTGTTTAGCCCCGCCCCCTCTCGCCCTCTTCCCTATTCTCTCTCACATGCACTCACTGAAATGACCTCTGACCTCGGCCACGTTGGGTTTTTGCGATACGGCATTCCAGATTAGCTGTGCACTCACAAAACATTAGCACCAGCCTCTAGCTAGCACCAATTCCCGGACCACAGCAGCAAAATACCACACCATAAAGTGGCCAGTAGGTGCATAATGTTTACTGGTGTTTAGGAAACTGCTCCCTTTCCACATTAGCATCAGAAGACAATAAATACTAAACTGCAATTATACGGCACAACTGCTCAAATTCAATTGCGGTTAAAAGATATTGAAGGAAGCATCCACTTTGAGAATCCGATATAAGGTCATGCCTGTATCATAGCTCCCCATAATCCAATTTGTGACAGATTACTGAAAAAATACTGTCTCTAGGAATTATGAGGTTATTGAAGTAAATGGCGGAGGCAGTGGAGAATATAATCTATAACAAATATGCTGTAAGCCTAGACGGTGCGTGAGACCGTAAACAGACAGATGCTTGAGACAGGAAGTGCTAACTCATCACTAACCTCCGACCCCGGCGTCTCTACGGCGATGGCGGTCAATTTACAGAGCGATGTGCAACAGATATGGTACTACCTCATTTCACCCCGTGGGATTTGTAATGTACAGTATATGGACTAATCATTTTCTGACTTCACCTGACATGTCTCGATTCAAAAAGTAGGTTCTATGCATCACTTGTCAGGTTATGCCAGCCTCCATAGTCAGTGTACTTTGATATAATTAATTGATTACTCCATATGATTTTGTTGACGCCTTAGTTTGATGTATAAAATCTGTTATATCAATAATAGAAATAGATTGACTTTTTCATGTTTTACCAGATCTGGCCCACTTTACAGACAACAGTACCGGTATGTGCCCAGTCAAGCTATTTTTAGTACTTCTTCCTAATGCGCTGCTGTACAAATGTGGCAATATACAACAACAAATACTGTCCAAGATGCGAGGAAGAAATTAATTAACAATCTTACTATCTGCATGTTTTCCAAAAATGTAAGAGGACCATATTTAGTGCCCTGTGGAATACCAATGCTAGTTACATTGAACAGCAGCCATCTTTGATTTTGCACACTTGCATTGATAGATATAGGCTTTATGTACATAGCTGACTATACATTGTTATTGTTGTAATGATTCAGCTCAGTAGATACAGTATATCTGTGAAGCAGCTCTGAGTATGCGAGTTATTTTTACATGGTGAGACTTTGTGACTAAAAATACATCCAACCCAGTGAAAACAGACCAGGCACAGCAGACATCAATATACTGTGAGCCACTGATGCTGCAACTAACTGCACTCGCTGGTTAAATCATGGGTGCATACAACCTGCTTTTGCTGCCTGCTGCTCCAATCCAAATATATGCGTTTACAGTGTAGCCTATAAAATGCATGTGGTTGTAAACAGAAGAACCATTTCATCTACGGAAATCAAGAAAATTCTTTCTCTGAGGGCGGGGCGGGATCTGGGGAAACATGAGCCAAGTCAAGCAGCAAGCTACATTTTTAAATTATGCATGGTTAAAAGCTAACCAAGGTTTTGAACATCTAAATAGCAACCCAATCTGTCAGTGAGATTTCAAATTGGGTACTATGACAATCAGACAGGTTCTAAAATAGCAGTAGGGTGACTGGAGAACAATGGGGCAGTCCTGTCACAGGCAGAGGCAGCTTCCTGTCCCACCAGCAGCACACCCATCACATTCCTCTGTGCCACTCAGTGTGTATGTGTATGCATTTTTGGACTAGGACACTAACCTGAACAGCCAATAGGATGTGACAAGGATGAGAGCACAACTACAGTCGAGGAAAATATATACATGCTTGAGGAAAGTATATATTAACAAAACTAAAATAAATCAGATGTCAAAGTTTCTAATATAGTCTCAAAATCTAGCTAAGCAGTACCAGCATCCTGAAACATGAATTCAAAATGGTTATAGATTTTTATATTGATCAAATCAGTAGCAGACTGTCATATTTTTAATAATTAATAAACAATGCAGGTTGCTCACTGGTGGGTAGGGCATGTTATCAATTGTCTTTGGGCTATGATTTTAACATCTAATTTTTTGGTGTAGTGGTGTGTTTGCTAGACTACATTCATACATTTGCTTCGTCCTATTTCTAGGGCCTATCCCAGCAACTTTGGCAAGTAATAAGTGTGAGAGTCATGTGGGAGCTAGAATATACATTGAACTTGTCACAGTATTCCAGGGGCTATGTTCCCATGTTTTGTCACTCAATACCTCAAATATTTGTGAATGCTGTGGCTCGCATTACTTCACTTTCTTCTTCAAGGATATGCCACTGTTCCTGTGGCAACCACTCCCCTCTTTTCTCCAATCTGTCACCTGTCTAGCTCCAGCTGCAGGTGCAAAACTGGTGCATGCTTTAGTCAAAATATCCCACTTCACATCACTCTATGTACATAACATCATTATCAGAAGCACCATGGGACCCAAGCAATGTCAATGAAATTCCCTCCATCCTTACACTTGCATGCATACAAATTAGTAGGGTTGTGTCTATTAGGGAGGAAATAGTCTGTAGATCTTGTTTTTCTGGGCTTATTGTCATTGAGAATATTTTTATGCAAAAACTACTGTCTGGTCTGTTGACATTTTTCCCTGTAACCCCTTCATTTGGCAGCACTCAAGCTGAAGGACAAAGCTGTTGTTGTCATCATCTTTATTGTAGTTTTCTGTTTGGCCATAATGGACTAGCCACTGTAGCTGCCAGTGAAGCAGAAATATTGACTTCCTAAGCTCGCAATAACAGCTCATTGAGATCCATGAAATATGATAAATATAGTGAGACATTGATTTGTGCAAAGCGTGCAGAGGATAGCTACTAGCTTGACACCATACAAACAAATCAAAATGCACTACTGGCAATTGAAAATACGACTTACCTTGGCTTTGATGTTATTTCGTATCGTTGACCCTTTGTAGATATACTATGAATTCACTGTATGTCGATACATATCCATCGGGCCCGGGAACCACCGAGCCTTCATCTGCTTCCAGGCGGCGTGGTGAGCATCGAAGCCCGGGGTAAGGTTGTTTCTGCGTCTCGGTAACAACTACCTCCACGTTTCTGCGCACTCATCCCGTATTCGCTTTTTACTTGGTTTTTAAGAGCAAAAACGTCGCTGCCATGACTTTTGGACCGTATATCCAAGCTAGGTTTAGACGTTCATCTCTTATTTATTTGCCTCGACCGCCTTACATCCGCCTCCTTCTCCTTTGCGCTGCGTTTTATTCCCATATTAACTGCTCCTGACAGCCAGTGATAAAAGCTGACGAGCCCTGGTTAGATAAATTGATGTTAAAAGTGCAGGTTAGGAACTTTTAAAGCACGCATTGTTGTTCCCAGTCTACACTCGGCGACCTCGACATCAAAATAGCGGATGAAACACCTCCCACTACCCCCTTGTGGTGGGAAGAGGAGCCCAAGCGAAGGTCGGGGGCCCTCTGTGGGGCGCCTCTGGGGATGTAGCAGCAGGTCCTATTAAATTAATTCTAAACTGAATGTATGATTTGCAACATATTTTTTTCTGGAAATTTCCATATACCATAGGCAATAGGTACGTTCTACACTACTGGCCATTTTAGTATTATCAAATAATAAATTATCAAAATGTAATCTTGTCATTTAGCAGATGCAATGGAGACTGGGACTAAACCAGGTCTGAAACTCACTTTAAGATCCTTTGAAGAAACAAGGCAGAACCAAGACTGAAAAGATTTAAACTAACTTATCTGGGACTGTCACTAAAATGGTTTGCTAAAAGTAGAGTGTACCTAATAAAGTGGCCACTGTGAATGCAAAAATGCAAGTCCATTAATTATATACACTAAAGCCATGAATACATTGTAAATTGTGTACTACCTTTACCTTAGCTATCATGTTAAAATAATTATAATCAAGCCACCAAACCACAACATTTGTTTTTTTCTTAAGAGACAAGAAAATCAATGAAACTGTCACTTTTGCTAGCACTGACTGATGAGCCTTTATCCAGCCTTGTGGCAGTGTGCATGTTTTGAATTGAGCACAACTGATTAAAAATCTTAAACAATAAATTGACAATAAGCTATAATATTTCTTTGGCAAATGAGAAGAGTTTAGCAAAAGGTAGGCGGTAGACAAACAGTGATCTTTTTGATGTCGTTGCTTGAAATGTGTGTGAAGTGACGCGACACAAAGGAGGAAGAATGATTAGAGCAGACGCTTGGAATAGAAGAGAGGATTACATGTGACAAATAATCTGTCAGACGTAATCCAGCGATAACAAAGAAAGTGTGTCATGTCTGCTTTTGTCACAGAGAAAAAAACATCACATTAAAAACATATGAAGCTGCCTTGAATACAATATAATTATTCTCTACAAAAACATATTTACAATGAAGGTAACAAATAAGTGTATTGTACAGCAGCCAAGAATTGCTCGAGGAAACACACCAAACAATGACAAAAAAATAGCTTATCAGTTGTACATTTTGCAGACATATACATTCAAGTTTAAGGGAGAATTGGCAATAGTGTTTAAACAATGCAGTATGTACTAATCATTAGATGAGCCATCTCCATGTTGCCACTGGCCTGGTAGATGAGGGATAGGTTAAAGGCAATTTCCCTTCGCAAATCCACCTGGTCTTCATCGATGCCCTGAACAGACAAAACAAAAAATATGGTTCAGAAATGAGGTCAAAACATGTTGGCAATGTGATCCAGGTTACATATTATGACCTAACAAAAATGTATTACAATTTGACAGATGTAAATGAAGATGGTTTTGGAATATTTATTTTAATTAAAACATTTGTTGAAGTGTTGCACGGTTGCAAGATACAAGTTGCTGCATATTAAGGCAAGAAATAAACCATGAAAGACAGCTGCTAGAGAAGATTCCAAGTTTAAAAAAATAAGGTCCAGTTGTTTTCAAAATCAGTGTGTCCAAGACATTGGTTCTGAAACTGTGGTACAGGGACCACTGGTGGTACATAGGCTCTCTTTGGTGGTACTTGGACCTGGTTTAGTTTAGTCCTGGTGTAGATCTGGTTCAAAACTGTTTCTGAACTGGATTTGTCATTGTTTATGTTCATCTCCAGTTTGTACATGATTTAGACCTGGTTTAGAACTAGGTTAGACTTGATTAGGACCCAGTTTAAACTTAGATGTGGGTTAGTCCTAGGTGGTACTTGGGACTCCAAATATTTTCTGAGGCGGAACTTGGTGTGAAATTTTTTTGGAATCACTGGGTCAAAATAAAACCTATTCTTATAAAACTAACTACGGTGCTTTGAACATTTGGATTTCACAGGCCAAATATGTATGTTAATAATTTACCTCTAGTTTGTCTGGTGGTAGGCTAAGTGCTTTCTGGTAATAATGTATGGCCATATGAGTTAGCCCCATCTGATGCAGCGCTCTACCAAGATTATACATGGTCTCCTGGCACTCTCCACGCAGTTCAACATACCGCCACAAGAAGGAGAAACCCTGAAAGAAAATAGATACCCAAATTAAAAAGACATCTAACCTAATTAATTATTTACTAAGGAACATTACGTACCTGTAAAACTAGTGCATGACGCTTGGCCACATATTTCTGAGACGCCATGTGGAAATAAGTGAGCCCCAAACATAGACTGTACATGGGGGTCTTTGGGTGAGTTTGAAATGCCTGGACATACTGACCTGCAAATACAAAACACATAGATATAGCTTGTGTAATCTATATAGTAAAATATTTTGTACCTAAGGCGTGTTTGAAGCTGCCTGACACCATTGCATTGTGCCCACAGAGAACACACAGAGCGTGGTTATCTGGATACTTTAGCAGCAGGCGCAGACAGAAGCGATGGTGCCGCTGGTGCAGGGACTTTGTGGTCAGCTAAAACAAGAAAACAGATAAATGAATATACATTGATCATTCTGACATTTATTTTATCTGGCAGCTTTTACTTGTAGCTGGAGAGGGGAAAGAAAGAATTAGTACAATTAATAATTAGTATAATTAAATAGATGTACAACACACTGCTCTATACCAATGTATAGTGAAAAACAAATGACCGAATGACCACAAAACAGACCAATGAAGTGCTGGGGAATTGACTGGCCACGCCTACCTGGTTAAAAGTATTCCAAAGTTGAGGCAGGTTGACATTTTCCATTAACATTAACCTAAGTAAATAGAAACCAGATTTTAATTATTTATTACACTATTTACTAAAGCTCAAAATTCTGACTTTGTTACCTGATATAGTTGTATGCTTTATAGTGGTTCTGGTCTAAAATAGTTGCAGACAGGCCGATAAACTCCAGCTCCTTCCTCTTCTCCTTGTTGTCATAAAAAGAGTAGAACTCCATGGCTGACTCCACCAGCAGGTCTGTCTCTTCATATCGATGTACCTCACAGAGAGTAAACAGGCAGCTCATCAGTAGCTGCCACCAGTCCTCTTTAGACAGCACATTGGTTTTACCTGCACACACAAACAGGGAGGTTTCAGTTAACTACTGTGTACATGTCAAAGTCATGCATATGATGTATTGCTCCTAATGAATGATTGTGAGAGTGATTGGTTTTATGACTGTGAAGGTTTCTGTGTCAACCTTGCGACTAACTAGCTATCAGACAGGCACTGACTAATCAGGGCCTGCATGGTAGGTAGGAAACAACCTGAAAACATATGCTATGTTTTGGAAAACTGTCAGCATTGGTAAAATAACAAATTGGATTAAATAGGCCAACACAAGCCAGGCTTCAAACAGAGGCAAACAATAAACAGCTTTGTGTTTACATATGGTAGCTTCTAATAGGTGCTGAAAGTGGAGATTGTCCTGCCAACATTATGTGCCAGCTCTGGCCTCTCTGAACCAGTTAGGCTTCCAAGAACTCTCATAGCCCACATTAGTATTGTCTGAAATAATATCCCAGCACACATCCGCACCAGTGTTGTCCAGATAAGCAGCTTCATGGTCCATGATCTCAGGCTGGGCGACCTGGGCCTTCACTAGTCTGAGGTGGGTCTCTCCTGATACTTGGACACAGCGCACAGCCACTTTGGCACGCTGCATGGCCACCTGAGTAAAAAATTCCACATAAAAACCTTTTGAAGACAAATTTGTTTGTTCGTTCTTCAGGTATGCTAGCTAAACTGTTTTATTTTATCATCATATAAAACATATAAAAAGTGAATGGTATAACGGAAAACAAGGTGGTTGTGTTAACCTTCAGCAGCATGGAGATCATACTGATCATAGAATCAAGATAGCCCTCAGTTTGTCCTTGTGTTTTGAGTAATGTGGAACGATGAAGAAGCAACTTCAACTCCTACAAAAGAGACACAATCATTGTCAAAAGTTGTGGCTGTTCTCACCAGATTTCACCAAAAGGACAAAAACTATAAATACTTCCTATACATCTTTTTATTCCCTCAGCCATGTTTAATCTGAGTTCTCACACTTACCTTCTGTGCAGCTGCAGAGTCCTGGGCCAGCGTCTCACTGTCGTACATAGGCTCCAGGGCCTTGAGTGCCTCTTTGGGACGACCCAGCTGCTGCAGTAGTGTGGCCAGAGACAGACGGGCCTCCAGGTGCTGAGGGGCCTTCTCCACTACTCTGCTGTAGCTGTCTGCTGCTGCCTCCATGTGGCCCAGCGCCTTCAAACACTCTGGAATTGAACAATAATCATATTTAGATGTATCAGCTAATGGACTATCACAGCAGATGACCACAGATGAGTTTTATTAGGTACAGGGGTCTGCCTAATAAAGTGACCGGTTAGTGGACATTATATTGAAGGTCATACCAGCGTGCCGGAGCCAAACGACAGCCAGGTTGTACTTCTCAGAGATGACGAGTGAAGTGAGCAGAGGCAGAGCCGATAAATACTTGCCCTCCTCCAGGTATGCCTCACTTACATCCAGGTACAAGTCTCCTATCTCCTCTGGGCTTTGTTCTATCAGTGCAGCCACTAGCCCCTTCAACACACCACACATGCTTTTACAGCCTTCACAATCATTTAATAACAACAGATTTTCAGAGTGCTGTTTACCTCCAAAGGGCCGTAGACGTGGAGGTGGATGAGGCAGACGATGAGCTTGGCCTTTAGATCCACTGGGACACTGTCTGGGATCTGCACGTCCTTAATTTCACCTGAAACACATGCTCAATCAGATTCAGTGTTCAGAGATAATGCAGCAGAGGGCAGATACTAACGTGTGAAAACTAACAATGGAGGTGTGAGGAAAGGGAGATACTTTTTCCACACATTATAGAAGACCTTAAACTGTTCTATTAATTCTTTGTTAAAATGTATTTACCATAACCATTTGGTCTAAAATGTATATAAAAAAACTTTATATTAGCAACCTATTGTTACATGTACATTACACTAAAGGGGTAAACCTGTGTTTCTTCTAACATCGACAAAATCTATGCTATAAAATGAATGAACACATAATTAGTAGTAACAATGTTAGGGCGAGGGTTCATTCTGAATTATCCAAATAATGTGTAAAACATTTATTCATTTTGTCCTATGCATGTGTCACTCATACCATACTGCTCTTTAGGTTGCTCTGTTGATTTTGGCTCCGCTCCATCCTCTTCTTTAATCTCTGTTGTCTGTGCTGCAGTGTCAGGTTTAGGTTCAGCCCTGGTCACCTGTACACCTGAAAACTGCACCAAAACCTAAAAGACAACAAAAAATTGTTTTAATATTATGGTTTTCCAGTTTAGTCTTTTTCAAAACACATAACCCCACATGTACCTCTATGGCTTTGTTATACTGGTGATTGGCGATATACAGCTCGGCCGCCATATTGATAACATCATCACTGACAAGATCTGGGTGTCGGGCAAGAGCTTCTTCAATCACACCCAGAGCTGCAGGCAGGTCATTGCTCTCATAGTAACTCCTACAAACAACAGATTTTAGTAAGTTTACAAAGCATTTATCCAAATTCATTTTTTTGAATGTCTTCTTACTTGGCCATGTCCTTAGAGAGCTGCATGAAGTGCTCGCCCTCCTCCATTGGCAGCAGTGACAGGATCTTGCGGTATCCATCCATGCACTGCTTGTGTTCACCCAGACGCATGTGCAGGTTACAGCGCTCCCATAAGTAGCGGACATTGGTGGAGTCATACTTGATAGCTAAGAAAAAACACTGGTGATTGGTGATGGATTCTACTCTTATAAAATGATAATAGACTGATTTATATATTTTTAAGCTGACCTTTGGAGTAGCAGAAAATGGCCTGCCTTATGTTGTCTTGTTCCAGTGACATTTCAGCCAAACGGATCCACTCGTCACAGTCTGAGGGGTTGAGATGAGCAGCTATCAGCCCGAACTGCAGTGCTTTCTCCATGTCATTATTGTCCTCATGGATCATGGTCAAAGTAGAGAAAGGCTCATAGGCCATAGGAGCTGAAAGCAACACAAAAATTCAACTTCAACTCTTCAGCATAGTTTATCATATTTAAGTCTCATACCTTGTCTAATGATTTCCATACACATTAAAATAGCATCCTCCTTCTCTCCTCTGGCATAGCGTATATTGGCTTCTCCCATGAGGCCTCTGAGAGCACGAGGAAGCTTGCTACGATTACGCCGCTCCTAGAAGAACACACAAACTTCATTTAAACTAAAACCCCAATTAATATCCTGTATATTCTGAAATAGTTATCGCTATAAAATACATTTGAAACAATATTAAAACTTTCTACTTGCCTTCATCATCTTCTTGTTCTCCCGGTTCAGCTCCATCTCCAGAGCGAACACATCTCCTGCTGTAGGGTTCTCATCATCATCATCCTCAGTGACCTTCTTCCTCCTGTCTCTCTTCCTTGTTCCCTTCTTCTCCACTTTACGCTCTTTCACTGTTTCCTCTGGCTCTGGCATCTCTCCCCCCTGCTCCACTCTAAAGTCCTTATCATTCACATCATCAACATAACTCAAAGTGTCATCTTCCTCCTCCTCTTCCTCATCATCATCCTCATTGTCATCCTCCTCCTCATCATCCTCTTCATCCTCCTCCTCTTCCTCCTCGCCGCCTGAAGACTGCTCCTGTTGGGCATGTCCCAGAATGGAGGCAAATGCCATCTGAACACCTGGACTGACACCATCTAAAAAAACAAGATACATAGGTCAGATCTTTTTTATCAGGTCAATATCAAAATCACTGTTTTTACAAAGATTGACATGGTCTTTAATGACTTAATAATAATTTTAAAAAATCACAAAGCAGACGATAAATGTGTGCTTATATTAGGGGTGGGCGGAACTGTGATATGAAGTTGACAATCACCAAACTGGGAATATGATTGAATTATACATTCATTATACAGAGATACAATGACAGTGTTCATATTAACTATAAAAAAGAAAACTAATTGTATTAAGGATTATAATGAATATTGGGGACCATGTATACTGAATCTCAGCTTTAATAAAAACACTGACAGCATAAGTCTGCCAAATGATGATCTTAATAAAATCGTGATATTTTATGCGACCATCTTGCCCTTTCCTAGTATCTATTTTAGTTACCATCTTCATTACTTTACCGATTTTCCCAGGGGCTGCAGAAGTAGATGGCTGCTCTTCTTCACTGACACCTTCTCCAGGAGCTTCTGGGTCCTAAAATTGAATACACCCCAAAATTTAAGAGGTCTCTAATACCGATTGCTTGAAATATATATTGTAATATTGTAAATCAGCATTTCAGTTCTTTCGACGTTATAAAGCGATAATAAATGAGCCAGTTAATACAGAAAAAAAGAGAAGAGACTATGTACCTTGGGTTTCCGTTCATCTCTTCTTCTGTCAAACTCCTCAAAAGTGATTTTTCCTTCAAGGTAATCAATTAGCTCACAGCTAAATCCCGACATTATTTCTTTTCAAGTGAGTCAATACACAGTAAAATGCATGATCCAGAAACTTAGATATAACACATTCACCCAAAAATATCACTCAAGAACAAAAGCGCAATGTTTATGGAAGAAAACGTAAAGACAACTGTGCAGCATGCGTTCAAAACAAAGTCACGTGACCGAGAAAGTACTTCCTGTTTTTTCCCTCGCTTGCTGGATGAGAAATGTTAAACGTACATTACCGCCACCCCCTGGACACAAACGTTTAAGAATATTTATTTAACCAGAACGTGGTTATTTATTAATTATTGATAGTAAAATCATGAATGCATGCATAAATACTCACCAACTAAATTGAGGGGTCAAATTTTTAGATAACAAATAATTAAACTAAACACGTACATAAATGACTTAAACCATTTTCTGTTTTGTTATTTTATCCTTTAATCTTTTGTATTGTATTTATTTATTTTGTATCTTAAACTGTACATTATTTTACAATATTTTACAAATATTTGCAATATCAACAATAAGAAAAATGCTTGGTTTTACTGCCATCTTGTGACAAAATTGCATATCTGCAATCATTAATCATCAATCAAGTAATTAAATACGCTCTGGTTGCATATTGACAATATAAACATTTAGACACTTGAAGATTGCCCATATATTTTATACAAGTATGATTAGCCTATATTTAATTTCTCTACCAACTACAAAAAGGATATAGAAAATTGGACAGGGTTACTGGAGTCTAATAACATTTGGAGCTATGCCAGTAGTCACAATATTTACCTACTGTCACCACTCTGTAACTAGAGTTAATTTATTTATGTACTGAATCACATCTGCCAGTCCCGAGTGTACCTGAGGCGTTCATAATATTCAGTTGTATGAAGCCTATTTGTTTTGGCCATGGAGGCTGGACATCTACGTCAATCATATCTAGTTTCCATTTGACAAAGACTGGTTTTGTTATTGTAGATTTTCATTAGGCAGGCTTATGTTTGATGACACTGTGCATGTATGGTGGATGTTTTTTTGGCCTAGGAGTAAAACGGGAAGGAAAAACAGACTGTGTGGCCTATGGACAATTCATTTAGCTTCTTTTATGGTTTCTTAGTTTGTTTGATATATTGGTGAAAAAAGTATGAATTTGGAAGACAATTTATCCAACTTGATGACAGCTTAACGGGATAAGCGGAGGTGAGTCTTGTCATTTTAATAATATGAGGAAAACATTGAATTCCAAGTAATTTAGGCTAAACAAAAACTACTCTCAATAGAAAAACAGTGCGGATATTATTAACTAAGTAAAATCTTATTTACCTTGTGCCAATATTGCCGCTGCATGTGTGAATGTGCTATTGTTTGACTGCACAGAAATAGATTTTCATATTTGAGGTGGGGAAATGGTTCATAACAAAGAGTAGCCTATGCTACAATATCCCAAATCTTTGTTACAGTAGTTGCATTTTGTTGAATACACCAGGCATGGAGCACCCTATTGTAAACCAGACAGGGATGAGTGATGCCATGATGAATCTCACTTCTGGAGCCTGCAGGGCTGAGCTACCATCTGCAAAACAGAGTCAATACAAAACTCTGTACATCACTTTGGAGCTTATCATCGCTGTGCTGGCCATCATCGGAAACTTCCTGGTTTGTTTGGCCATCACAAGAACTAAAAAACTACAGACTGTCACCAACTACTTCCTGGTAAGTAAAATACATCAGAAATATCTGGAGATTGTTCTTTTATATTTGACTGTACTGTTCCGTGAAGGTGTCCTTGTCAGTGGCGGACATCTTGGTTGGGTTGGTGGCCATCCCCTGTGCTGTCCTCTCTGATCTGGGAGAACCTCACCATAACCTGCCTCTGTGTCTGGTTATGCTCAGCGTCCTAATGGTGCTCACACAGGTTTGGACACTGAAAAAACAAAGACAGTAAAATGTTTGTTTACAATCAAATCTAACATTAACATACAAATTGTCTTCCAGAGCTCTATCTTGAGTCTTTTGGCAGTAGCTGCAGAACGCTACATGGCTATCATCCTACCCTTCCAGTACCAGCGTCTGATGAGTCCACGGAGAGCCCGCCTTGCTCTGCTGCTCCCCTGGGCGCTAGCTGTCATTTCTGGGTGTATGCCGGTTATTGACTGGCAGAAACGGCCACAAAGCTCTGTGTAAGGCAAGAATTTATTACATTATATGGTGGTCCCCTTTATATTTTAAGTTTAATTTGACATTACAGGTATTGCATCTTCACCTGTGTAGTGGATATGAGCTACGTGGTCTACGGCAACTTCTTCTGCTTCCTGCTGCTGCCATTAATCGCCATGTACATTATCTACGCCCGTATCTTTATCATTGTCCGAGGTCAGCTCAGAAAGATCGCTCAAGCCAGGACAAGGACTATCAGTGGTGGGACAGACGACTCCGGGAGTACGGACGTAGAGGGAAGAACTGGGAATGACATATCTGGAATAACACCAGCAAATGAAAATGAGACAATATTCAGAATTACTTTGCCAACCTCAAGTGAACCTGGGATTTCAAACAAGGCTAAGATGTTACGTACCAGTCAGGAAATGCAAAAGGCAAGATCTCTCTTCCTCCTCCTCTTCCTCTTCACAGTGTGCTGGATTCCTATACACGTCATCAATTGTATGCTGTTCTTTTGTCCGACATGCAACGTGCCCGTGTCAGTCACACTTGTAGCCATCTTGCTGTCCCATGCAAACTCGGCCATCAACCCTCTCTTGTACGCCTACAGGATGAGGTCGTTCAGAAAGGCACTGATGGGGATTTGGAGAGCACTGTGGACTTGTAAAAAGAACTAAAACTATTTTATATCATCATGTTTTGTAATGTGTATAGCTTTCTTTTATCTGGTCAACTGCTGCAATGATAGAGAAACATTTTGTATACTGTATAAAATATATGTATAAGGTACAAATATTTTAAATGAAGTCTATGGTGGTGTCTGTATGTAAGTTGAAAAAATAAATTAGTATTATAATAAACTGCAAAAAGTAAATAAATCTGCCCACATGTGCTACTCTTGTTGTAGTTAGTAAGTCAAATTAATCATATATTGTCATAAATGTAAAACAAATTGTTACTGTCTAGTGCAAACTCTGTATTAGAGCTAGTGATAAGGGATGTGGAAAAAAATCTTCATTGTATTGCAAATAATTTAATTTATCAATATATTCCTACATTATATCGCTTTATAAACTTGAATAGGCCGTGCCCGATGCAAGTTCACTGCATTTTAGGAGGACGTGAACCATAGTAACCCACATGCTAGCCCTGTGCTGTGATAACCCATTAGCTGTAGTAGTGGATGTAGTGGGTGTAAAGTGACTCACAGATTAAACACTCACCTGCCTTAGCTCATTGTTGAGTAATACATCTGTACAGGGACCAGCTCAATCTAATTTAACCTTTGAAACGGCGCAGTTCAGCTTTTGTTGAGCTTTTCGAGCTGTATTTGGTCATGTTGTAGTACGCGGCAAAGACCACCAGAGGGCGACAAACTGCAACAAACATTAGAGGGACAGATTTTTTTTAGGTACATTTATACATTTAATATACTATTTTAAATATGAATACACTTACTGTTAAAGCAAATGTCCTATGGATTTGATGTACTTTTAGCTTAGTTGATTTAATTCTGCATTCGAAAAAAGTCAAATGGCGTTTCTGTAAAAATTATTTGTATTACATAGGTTTAATCTTATGATAGGTTAAACAACTTTCACTATTGCATCTATACTGCTATAAAAAGATGTGTATGTTGCAAAAATATGTGGTAGTCATTTGGTCCAAAATAAGAAGAGACACTTAAAATCAACATAACTGCGTGCTTTATTGATATACAGTAAAGCATTTTTATAATACAGTCATAAGGCATATATTTGGTGGAGTCTGATATGTTGTGAAGTATTGACGTGTTATTTCAAACATGAAAAAGTGAGGATGAGAAAAAAAAAACAAGTTAGAAGTGAACAAAATTAAATTCAGTGTCTGGATCAAAAATAATATAATTTTGGATCATGCTGCAAAAAAGTTTAACACAAAAGACACACACCTCCTACTCTCAAGATGATAGCTTCGCTGAGTGGTTATACATTAAATAATATGAACTTTCTTTAGCCACACATGCTAAATTCACACTAAACAAAAAAAGACAAAAAGTTAACGCTCGCTAGAATGAATGCATCCTCCACAAATAAAGTCCTACAGTAGTGCACACTTTCTTAATTTTACTTATTAAATAGAAAAAAAGGTCATATTCAAACATTCAGATTGGCGCTTCTGACTTGGTAGAAGACCTTGAGCGAAATTATGACATTAGGACATCAGCCCGGACTACCCAGAATGCATCAGGGCGGACGTTGGGTTTGAGATTTCAGAAATGGACCTTGATCATTTCTAAGAGGTAGAGCTTGCATCATCCTAACCCTTAATAGAGGAAGCAAAACAAAATCTTATACTAGCTAGCAGCCTTTGTAAAACCATCAAATCAAAGTTAGAAGCACATTCATCTGTATTTCTCCTACAGTACTTTGACTTATTTAAACACAGTGTACTGTATGTTCATAACAGGAGCATTTCAAAGCCAGTGCAATTGAATTTGTTGCAGACATCTTATACAGTGGCCACTTCATACGGTCCTTTCTTATTACCACTTATTATTCTCCACCATATACTGTGTTTGCTATGACTCATCTTAGCCTTGACAAGACTGCAGCTTTCATTGTTCAAAAACACGCTGACTGGCAGTTCAATACGCACGCAATTCCCCAAAAATGTCTGAATTCATAAAACGTTACACTATCTGACATGTTAAGTTATGTACTGTGCTAGGATTAATATAGCAATTTCTATACAGGCTTGACATCTTGCTAGTTATAAGAATTTTTTGTGACAAATAATTCACCCCACGCCTTCACGATTTGATTTAATTTAAGCTGTCTGTCCCAGGTTTTTCTTACAGTGTTAAATGCATACAGTACCCTGCGCTCAAATCAAAAAGAGGAATCCCAACGGTTGCCATGGAGACGATAAGGATAGGAAAAATGAATACATGGGACGTATGAATGGACAGATGTATACTATGTGAATGAATAACCCAGAAATAACAGGTCAAACAAAGCCCAAAATATCATTATGTGTGTAAATTAGGCACCACCACACACTCGCACACACACTTACACATTCACACTTACTGCAAAGATCCAGGATGCCTGCATTACCTTGACAGTAGTGTTATAGAAAGACCTCTTAGAAAGCACCCTTTTATGATTACAATCGTATTTTTTCCCAATACAAATATGTGAAATGCTTTAGCGTTTTTTTCCCCCGATTACAAAGAGATGGCGAAGGTACGGTCACATCAACACACACACTTGTATCTGTACCCATCCCCATAATAATAACCCCCATTTGTTTTATACAATTGCATAGAAGTTTAAAAATCAGTCTCTTTGTTAATAATAAAACAACTTCAAGACGTATTTTTAAGAAACTACTGAAATCTACAAGTTATAGAGTTGAATCTTTTTTTTTTCTCTTTTATACGTCGCCAATCCTTCACAAAAATAGACGTTATATATATATATTCTCTTTGTAAACTGTAGTGAGTTCCGATCCAGTTGTTTTGACTAAAAAAAGCATGCGGTAGGTTGGTTGGATGGAGCAGAGAGAGAGGAGGGAAAATGGGCGGAGCTTGAAGGGCAGGGAGGCGGGGTCAGAAGCGCAGGGCCTCGTGCGATTCGGCGCTCTGCTCGTCTGTCATCACGATGACCAGGGACTCCATGGCGCGGCCCAGATCGTCGGCCATGTGGAACAAACTGCCGATAGTCGGACCTGCACGGACAAGTATAAAAATGATGAGAAAAACATCAACCGACACAAAAGAGATACTCAAAGTTAGTACTTCAATGCGGTATCGGGACATTGCTTCAAAATTAGGGATGCATTGAGAAATTGCGCCAATATCGCTTCAAACTATATTGGCATATGTTAACTGTATGTTAAAAATGGACAACTTCAGAAGGCAGTCTCCCCTTTATAGAAACCAAAATTCCACTCCACAAACATGTAGCCAATATTTTTCTTAAGTTTAGAAACGACATCCAACTCAATAGGCAAGATAATTGATTGTTTCATTACCTTTAGATAAAATCAATTCTACAAAATATCGATATTGGAATTGATATCAGCAATAGTGGTAATTGTATCGGCCTAGAATTTTCCAATCAGTGCATCCATATTCAAAATCTTGCTGGCTTTCTCTCCATGCGTCTACAAAAACTACCCCACTGTTCTTCGACGCAGGTGTCATGCAAATTGATATGTGTTAGTCTGGATGTCTATCTAAATAAACAGCTGACTGAGACTTCACAGCGTCACTTTAAACCTTGAAGATGTGACTATTGTTTTTCCGCGGAGTTGTTGTTCCAGCCTTCCCCAACACTGTGTACTCGAGTGCGACATGTACACAGACACGCTTAGAGTAAATACACTTCAGAGGCTACACAAAAACACTAGAGCAACAACAACACAACTCCTGCTGCGACAAAGACACAGACGGGACAGAGCAGGCAGAGGAAATTAAAGACTCAAGACAGAGATCTGCTGCTTCAATGTGTCATTCAGCATGGAACAACAGCAGCATGTAGTCTGGAGGGGCTTATTGTGGAGGTGGTCAGAGAGGCAGAAGGGGAGGTATGGTAGTCAGTGTGGCTCCCTGCATCAGTCTGCCCCAAGACAGTTGTGGCTACAGTGTCTAAAAAACACTATCTAAATGTAATGCATGCTTATTATGTATTAATATTTGTAATGACAGATTGAGTAGAGGGGATGCAGTAAGTAAGTAGAAAGTGAATTTAGAGGAAAAACAAAGAGGTGGAGAGCCCTTACCTCTCAGGGATGTCCCCTCCTCCCTCCTAGGTCAGAGGTCAGAGGACAGAGAAGAGGGAAAAAGACCATTAACACACTCACAGGAAGGAGACTTGAAAGATAGAATAGACAGTAAACAGACAACAGAAGAGTGGACAAGGCACAGTGTGTATATAGCATTTTTACAACTGACCAATGGTCATGGTTGACTGTGGTTGCTCTACCAATGAGCATTAGTTAACCTTAAAAAAGTTATTCTCAAGTGAAGTGTTGGGACATAAAAGTGTGTTGTAGAGAATATACACTGGATATAGTTTCAGTGTTCATAGCTATAATAAAATATAAGTAAGAAAGAGTGGATCACAATAAACCAATGCTCTTTATTTAGACAGACATAACTCAACCTAGTATCAAGACTGACTAACATTTAAGACTGAATTTTTTTTCAACAATATGATCTTAAAATATACATAACCAACCCTTTGGCGGTTCCATGGTCTATTGTACATTTACTTTTGGGACTAAAATGTTTTTGAAGCAGCTTGAAGATCCCACAAGTGACTCCTACAATCTTCGGGCAAGATTCAGACATGCATTTTTGATGATACTTTTCCCAGCAGATAATAATGTTTGGTAATTAGACAACTTACACTTTTAATTAGCTCTTAAAGTTTAATGCTTGAAGGAAGTCTTTGAGGATCATTAAAATATTTCCACTCTTCCAGGAATAACATCATTTTGTGAAGACATAAAAATATGAACACTTAACACTGAGTGATTTTATGATCACTTGTAGGTTTTATATAATTTAACCGCATTTGAAGATTCTGGTTCACTAGCCCTGAGATCTATCTAGTCAGTGTAGTTAAAGGGACTTTGGAGTGCTATAATTCAGGCTATAGACTTGAGGCTTTAAGTTTTTAAGGCAACTTTTCTTTGATTAAAGATACCATACTTTTCCAACCTTAACAAAAACTTACAACTATTTAAAATTTGAACTGAAAATATGTTGGTATACCTTGACTATGAGGGAAAGAATGGTTGAGCTGCTCCATCACTTCCTCTAGGCCTGCGTCTTGGGAAGGACTGGAGAGCTCATCGTCACCTGAAAAAGAAACTGATTTTTAGTATTATCCACTTTACTTATTTTTGTGTCCATCTTGAATAAGTTTTTACCCATTGTGTCGGTGGTCTGGCTGGCGGCTACTCTGAGGACGGGGAGGGAGGAGTCTGATCTCTGAGACGAGGTGGAGGGGGAGGACAGGGCTGTACCGTTTACCTTAGAGTCTGTCTGGAAAACACACAACAATACAAACACTTTAGATATATACACAAACACACTCAGTCTCAGACACACACTTAAGACACACATTGTTTCGACACAAACATTTTGGCAGCCTGGGCACACACCTCTTCATTAGTGGAGTCAAAGGGAAGTTAAGTGCATGGCCACAAACTCTCCTCTCTCAGTGCTATTACTGGCAGCAAGACAATGAGGAGGAAGCTGCTTTACTTTGCATTGTAATGTGCTGGAAACTTTTAATCCACTCAATCAGATTCTTTCCTATTTATTTATGCTGGTGCTGTCTGCCAATGGTCACGCAACAATTTAAGGGTTCACCGGCTGCTTTTAAGGCTTTTCAACCAGGGCATTGCAAGTCAAGAGGAGAGCATTGTAATTAAGAATAAGTTTGTACGCTTAGGAATTAATGAAGTTATTACAGGGCACCAAAATGTGGAAAGGCTTGGTTAACAAGGTGAAGAAAGGACAAATATATACTTGATTTTAGACAAAAGCGTGTGGGTTTTGGTGAATTTCATTTTATATTCACCACTAGATGGCAGTATGTCACCCATGAGTGCTGCCAATCCTGTGTGTTGCATCATGGCAGTGAAGGTTGAGAAAAGGTGTCTCTTTCTCATTTGGGATGACTTTGTAAATGACGGTCTAAGATTGTAGCAGTGCACTCAAGTGGAAGGTGATAAATTAGTGAAAAACTCACAGAGGAATATTCCCGCTAAACACCGACAAAAGTCAAATTTATTACCTAAGGTCAAAATGACTCAACAACTAGTTTTTTCTTTATCTCCAATTAAAAATTTCAGCAAAAGAACTACATCCACCAGTATAGGACATTTCTTTCTGTAAAACCCACAGATTTGGTGTGATATAGGGGTATATCAACAAAACTGAATTGAATTACACATCCCCCGTATACACCAAATGGAAGAACTGGCTATGTGTATTTGTAAGCCACTCCCTGTTTGAAGATGACATTGTTGTATCTAAAAGTATATTGTCCTGACCTGTTCTAGCAGCTGTCTGAGGCGGTGCAGCTGACTCTCCAGTTGTTTGTTGTGGTCTTCTAGGATCTGCATGCGTGCCTCCAGTCGGCCTTTGTGCTGTCTCAGGAGTTTGGCCTCGGCGATGAGCTCTGCGTCTCGGGCGCTCTGTGGTGACACCGGGAGCATCTCCGGAGGGGACGGTAGAGGAGACAGACCCTTCCTGTCATGGGCCTTCTTTAGACGGTCGTACTCAGCCTGGAGTTTCCTATAGCAACACAGACAATACATAAGGGTTGATTCATGTAATCTCAATAATATAAAGGCAGGTTCGCTAAAAAGAAAAAAGATCATTTAGAATCAATTTGCTGTAGCATTGAAAAACTTGTAAAATATAAACATCTATATCACTAATAAATCTGTCTTGCGTACTTATTGGTGAAGTCCATACATTTTCTAAATTAAACGATTAGGGAAAAAAGCTTAAAATTAACTATCTGACCCTGTTGATGTAAAGTAGGTTGTCTGTAGTCTGTAGAGGTCAAGGGAGGGACTAAAGTAAAACCTGACTACTATTGGTCAAAGTGGTAACCCACAAAGTCTGATTTGATGTTGCTGTAGAAACCAGGGGATGGACTAAATTAAAATAATAATTATGATTACCTACTTCACATCAGAGAATAGGGTCAGATAAAGCATTTGTAAAATTCTCACATTTTCAGAAGCTTACATTCTACACCTTTAATGTATGTAAAAGCACTGACAAAGCTGATTTTTGTTCCCCTGACCTGTTCTCCTGCTCCAGGTCGGTGAGGACCCTCTCCAGCTCTCCCTTCTCCTCCGTTTCCATGGAGATGAGGATCTGGGCGGGGCTGCGGGGCTGGCTGAGGGGAGAGCCTTGGTTCAGAGACTGGCAGTAGTGCTGGATCAACATGTGCTCGTCATCGCTGCATCCATTCAATTCAACACGCAGTCATTCACAAGGCGCGCCCAATGCCACACCAGGGAGAATGAGAAACAGAAAATCAGCAACGCTAATGAACACGCCAGCAGTGACACACAAGAGGCACAAAGAGAGGGACAGACTGTAATACAACGACTGCTGAAAAACACACAGAGAATAACTATAGGAAGGAGGGATATATTTGAATGTATTCTTTTGGATATATTAAGACAAAATCAGGGCAGAAACATGTCTAAGCCAGGATTAATTCATGTCTAAACCAGGTCTGAGCAAGGACTGCACTAAACCATGACTAAACCAGAAGCAAACCAGGTCAAAACCAGAAAAAAAGCAGAGAGATACCCAGGGCTTAACCAGGATTTAACCAAGACTAAACCAGGTGTTACCAGATCTAAACCAGGGCTAACCCAGCACAGAAACAATACTCAACTCGACCTCAAGAGCTAACCTAGGTTTAAATCAGATCTAAACCAGGGCTAGCCCAGGACAGAAACAATACTCAACTCGACCTCAAGAGCTAACCTAGGTTTGAATCCAATCTAAACCAGGGCTAACCCAGCACAGAAACAATACTCAACTCGACCTCAAGAGCTAACCTAGGTTTAAATCAGATCTAAACCAGGGCTAACCCAGGACCAAACTGGGACTAATCAAAGGCCAGACCAAAAGTAACTAAGTCAGCACAGAGTCAGCACTCAGCTAGGCCTTAAGAGCTAAACCAGGACTAAAGGAGGTTTAAACTTGTTCCAAATTTTATTAGAACAAACATCTGAATCATTCTTTTTTGTATTTCTGTCAGATTGAGGCTATAACATTGTATTTGATGTAGTTTTTTAGATATTTCTCTTGCTAATGGTGCAGTAAGCATAATTTAAAGCTACACTGTGGTTACTACAACTCCACTCCATTTGGAAGTCACTGTGTATTTCCAAAACAACTCAATTGTCCACGCTTCGCCGCCTCCGCCCGCCCGCAGTGTTCATGGAGGATTTTAATTAGGACAGGTATTTAGATGCGGCCCTCTTCGCTGGAGTTTTTCAACACGGCCGTCCCATTTAGAATACTAAAAGAGCCCAAGATACGGGGCCGCTTCGAAACACAACAAATCCCCTTCTCCAAAGTGCGGCTCCTGACTTGAAAGTAAAACTCATTATGGAGGAGAGAAGAGGAGCGCTGGTTAAAATGCCCCCAGACGATTGAGAGAGCAGCGTTTTTGGTTCATCAGCTCGCAACTTTGTGAGGAGAAAACTCAACATAACTTTTAATTGCACTGTGTCAGAATCCATCAGCGGCTATTATTATTGACAAACTTTCATCTGTTTCTCCCTAAAGGAAAGCAGGGTGTACACAGGGTGGAATTATGAGAATGTCTTTGCAGTATGTTTGACTGGCTGCTTATGGAAAATGTTTATCTTTTGTACGTTTTCAATAAAAATATAGTGTTGTGTTTGGACAGCTAAGATAGGTAGTGAATAGCTAACAGCATAATCCCAACAATGCTTAAGACTAAAACATCAGTTGAGAGCTTAGAGACCCAATTTTACAAAATACTAGACTTCCCATCAACCTTAAAGTAAATTGGACCAACTTATTCAAAAGCAAAGAAATGGAGAAGAGTAATGCCAAAAAAGTAGTGCTAATATTGACTATGTTCTGTCCATCTCTCTGTGCCATGCATACGTTTTCAACATTTTCTAAAACATGATTTGAATTGAGTATATAACTTTTTACTATAAGTTTATGAAGTGACATGTTTATGTTAATAGTAAACCACAGGGGTGTTCAGAAATGGTTTAGTGAGGGAGATTTTAGACAATTTCTGCTATTTGGCTTATGTGTGGTATTCTGAGCCAAGAAGCTGCCAAAATGTACATATTTAATATATAATATATATATGTGTTTTGTGATTGATTGTTTGATTGGCAATTTTCCTGTTAGCTAGCCAATTTTAAACGTTTGCAATGGATAGATGTGTGGAATCTCCCTCCAGTAAACAATCTCTGCTAATATCACCCAAAGAAACATCTCAGGTGACTTAACCCACTTTGAGTTATTTCCGTGAGATGGGATGATATCATCCGGTAATACCAGTTTCTATCATACAAATGTAAACAAAGAAAAGTATAAAATGAGTTAAAAATGCAATGTACACGTAACCACATTCACAACCAGCCAATGAGGACAGAGTCGACACACACAGCGAGCCGATGGGTGACTGAGAAGGTTTGGACAAAAAGATAAAACATAGACAAAACATAAAAGCGGTCCTCACATGCTCTCATTGGGTGAGATACTGTCATTCAGATAAGAGCCATTACGATTCTCCATTTCTGCTAACCTGCGGAGGGGGAAGAAACAGAGCGGTTACCAGACATGGGAGAAATCCACCTTAAATGACTTTGCTGTTGACTTTCTGAGAGTCAATACGCACTTCTACAATCACACAAGGTGGAAGTAAACATGTAGTCTATGAATATTTTACCGTGTCTGAAGCTTTTCTTCAAATCACACTACGCTCCAAGTGTTTACAACTCCAGAAGAAGATCAAATGTGCCCTTTGTATTTTTATTTTAAAGTTGAGTTCTGTACTTAGGATAGCATCAAAAAAAGCTTCATTGATCAGGCATAACATTATGAGCATCAGCCTAATACCACCGCTCTCCTTCTTAGAACCACTGTTTTGACCACTGCGGACTGGGATGTATGCACCACTGATTGCTGTTCAATCTTACATGGCTTCAGCTGCAGCAGCCCACGACACAAGGGCGAGAGGAGGAGTACATTAATATCTCATTTAGCATTGAATGGTATTGATATAGCCTCTCAGCTAGGTATCTGGCTAATTAGATCTCGTTAGCATGCTACGCCTTACAAGCATCCATTATCATTTAGATTGTTCTATATATACTCTGCAATATGCAAAAACTGCTCCAGAAGAAATGAAAAAGGATTGCCATTTAGAAAAGTGATAAAAAACTAATTAAAAAAACATAGATTGCCTACTTTCTAACACTTTCACACTGTCGAATTGTATTCAACTTTTGTTTAAAAACTTATAACTGAATCTTTAAATGTAAATAGATAAACAGTTTTCTTTGCTCTTGACAAGGGGAATCGATAATGATAAAATAGTTCTGAATGCCACGCCAGTGCCTTTAATTGCCTCAACACAATTGCTGCTACATGAGTTTGCCCACAGCCAGAGTATTTAAAAAAATAAGAAGAAATGGGCCGTGCGTGTAGATATAGTCAGATGGATTGAGGAGACTGGCATGTGCCCCGGCCTATATGTGTGTATGCTGTCATAAACTACTGCTGCCATTCAGAAACAGCCGATAACCTGCAGCCCCGGGAGCCATGGTCTCACTCAAGGCCTAATTATTTCACTCCTTCACCCTGCCACCTTGCTTTAATCTGGAATCTGCCAAATGTCGCTGCGCCTGGAGGAGGGTGACTCAGCGGCGTGTACGGAGGTCTGCCCTGAGGCGAGGAGGAGCGGTGTCAAACGGGATCAAACACAGGGCCCCTGGCAAACGACCTCACCCTGCTTTCAGACTGTGCCACTGGTGCCATGTACAAGACTGCTGCTAAAAGACATATTGATCAAGTGCATGGTTTTGAATTAAGACATCTTTGTATCAGCAGAAACGTCTTCACACCGTCTTGTCAAAACACCTAACAAGAGATGCAGTTTTGAAGATGCTCTGATCCAGTCAACTGGCTTTAAGGCCCTTGTCAAACTCACTCAAATCATTGTCCTACTTTTTCATCAACTTACATATAGTACCATGGACACTTTCACTTGTGACCTATTGTACCTAACCAACAAACAGAAGCCATGATGTCGGGATGGTCATAATCATATGCCTGATCACTGTATTTCTATTTATTTTACATAACTCATAGAAGCAATGTCAACTAGAAATGCACCAATACCGATACTGGATGGAATATCGGTGCCGATCCAGGCCCTCCAGCTAGATCGGACAGTGCTTTATCCTAATTATGAATTATCAAGTGCGTGATGGACTCATGTTTGACAGATTTGACTGCTTCTTGTCCCTCAGCAGTTGGTTAGCGTGTCACTGCAAACTCAAGTCATACACATTGGTTTTGGTGAATAAGCTTTACTGGCTGCAACCATATTGACGTCTCTTTTTGGGCCCGGTATCAAAAAGCTGTACATGCTAGATGCTACAGGCAAAAGCATTAACATATGCACAGACTAAACATTGGCAGAGTGCTTATTCACCAAAAAGTCAACGTCTCACTTTATTATGTCTACACATTCAAATTAGAGCGTAAGCAAAGGGATATCTTGACATTTTAGTTCCGCCGGGCACCATTTATCATCTTTATTATCGCCTGACAAAAGCAGGGAAATCTTTCTAACCTATTCAGCAAAGGTGGGGAATAAGGCTCTTTATGCTAAAGCCGGCAAAAACCTGATGAGAGATAGAGAAAAGTTCACATAAATAAAACATGGCCGAGATTTTGATTAAGTGTCAAGGTATCCCCAAGTCAAAAATACATGCACTTAACTTTTCAGAGATCTCACAGCCACAACCACTCCATTTATCTACAATGTAATAAAGTTGTAGTGAAGGTTTGTGTGGAACAGTAGTCAGCTCTGTATTTTGTATATTGTTTAATATTTTGTTGACATTGCATGCGGGTTTTGAACATGATTGATGCAAGAAAGTAGCCATTGAAAGACTGTGCGACTATTTTGTCCACAGAAGTAAATGTAAAAGAAATGAAAGATATATAGATTGTTTTTTCCTATAAGGCATACG
>JAVQKG010170289.1:0-14055 GCA_036025885.1 Hypseleotris bucephala
TTTTGTTTGTTCGTTTTTCATAAAAATTGGGTTTCAGTGAAAAGCAAAATTAAGCACAAATGTATTTGCAAACATTCCCATTATGAACATTTTACATACTGCAATATTATGTAAACATAATAATTATTCAATACAAGCTGTTCTGTGGAGCTACCACTTGGAACCAATGACAAACTCTGATTAGACAACTATCTCTTTAAGATGACCAAACCATTTGTGCTGGTTTTCAGGGGATTTTTATTTATTGTAGAAACACCAGTCTACATATTTTAGCGTTTTCATGATATGTAACTGTCCAGAAAGTTTGAAGAAGAACTGGCAAAAACTTTTTGAGTTATTGCATTCACAAGTGTAAGCTTAATTAATTAATTACATAATTAATATTTATCGCAGATGTACCAAAATGTAATCACTTCTTCCTTGTGCCAGTACTGACATTACTCTGAAAGTGTTATCCAAATCCATTCAGTAGTTTTTGCGTAAAGTTGCTCACAGACATGCATGCACGCGTGCACACAAACAACGGACCCGATCACATAACCTCCTGGGTGGAGGGAATTACTCAAACATGCCAGAATGAAATAAAACACAATTTTGGGTGTGCATTTCATGTAGGCCCTCCCACATAAATTCGTTATTACAAAGAATAAAGTTTTACCTAATCTGGTCACAACATTTTAACTTAATACATGAGTGAATGTGGTTACCATTCAAATGATGAGAGCAGCTCATCAACAGAAGATTGAGGCAAACTCCTGCAGCGAAACCTCCGCTATGATAAGACAACAATTATAGCACTCACCGGCAACAACTAACCCCATCAGAAACACGCAGCAAAGATGGTTAAATGGATGTGTTTGTGAGGTCTTGAGCACATGGAGAGGTGACCCACTTACAGCATGATATGTTTATTCTCATCGGTGGGTGCCTCTTCAGGAAATGAGCAGCCATCCAGAAAGGCTTGGTCTCACACTCAAGCAGCTCAAAAGGTGACCCGGTGCTTGACTCTGCAAAAGGGCGAAAATAGGAAAAGTGCCTGTATCTATAATTAATGAAAGCTTTTAAACTGTGAACCATAGGACAACACAAGCACAACAAAGGAAAACAGTATCTTTTTGAAACCAAGAAGAATCAATATCTAAACAGCTGGTGACTGAAACATTAATTTGTCAATGGCAGATGGAAATTAGCATCTGGCTTTAATGTGGCACACAAACACATTTTTCCTTACTGTACATGGTGCTCAATAACTTTACCAAGAAGACTGTTGGTTTATTAAATTGATATCCAAGGTGTCTTGTAGATCCAGCCACAAGCGGTTAGTAAGGGGACTATAATGAGGGGACTCATTTACTAACTCACTAGCTGGTTATTTATATTGATAACCATTGTTTTCCATTTCATTCTGTTCATACTCCACACATAAATGCATTTTTTTCAAAACATTTGGCCAAAAGTTTTTTCTCAGTGAATGTATTGAGAATATATGGTCTGAATTACATTAAACAGTATGTGAATGTTCAGCTACCCCAGGACTGAAATAAATCATGCTCATTGGCCGCATTACTGTGTGTTTAAACAACTCGACATTTCAGGAGTTAAATGGATACCATGTAACAGAAAGAGGCATGCCTCTGTAGAAGACGTTTCAGTGCACATCAGGATAATCCAGTTGTTTGAACCTCCACAACATGCTCCAGCAGACGATCACAGTCTTCATACAGTATTACTGATGTTTCTCCATCATCAACCATTCCTCAGTTCAGTGGGTGACTCAGCCAGCTGCACGGCCTCTGGCAGTTGGGCAGAAAATCACTTGGGTTTAGGCTTGAAAGATGCTGTTTTTGTCCCGGTACCATCATGTGGTGTTTGGTTTTCCTAGAAGTGGGCAGCCCAAATAAACAGAGAATAATGATTTCTGGAAATACGTAATGGTTTCATGGCAATTGTCTGTTTGTATTGTTTTGTCCCTTTAATAAAAAAAAGAAAAGTATTTCAAACACATGGGTGAATCAGTCAATAGCATGTTGTCATGTGATATAGCCATCAGTCAGTGCCCTAGCCCTGTGTTAGGTCACAGTCGTCTTTACTTAAGGAGCTGGATAAGGCTCCAGACCCATGCAACTTGTGGAGGACAGGATACAATAAGATGCTTTATTGTCATTGTCAACAAAATGCAACTAACCAGTGTCATTAATTCAGGCGGTGTGTGTTCAAGGTGCACATAGTCCATGTATAAAAGATGTTTTTTAAGTATGTTGGTCTGGCTTTTCAGGCTCCTGAGGCAGGAGGGCAAACAGTGTATGTCCTGAGTGAGTGTTGTCATTGATGTTTTTTAATTGGAAGTGATAAAAGAAATGTACACTTTCCAAGAATGCAGACCTACTGTAAATCAAGGCATTGCAGTTGTTCCCTGGGAAAAAATATACTAATTTGTGTCTGTCACTGACAGCTTGTATATAGATGTTGAGTTGGTAAATGTGTTGCCTCCATCCCTCAAATATAGTGGGTTCAGGCAAGAGATCTACTAAGAAAACAACATTTTTATTTTCTCTGCTGACCTTTTCAGGAAGACTATAAAATCATACCTTATTATTTAGGTTAGATGTGTAAATAAAAAGATAATAAAAGGTAATAGAAAGAACTCCATGTAATTTAAAGTCAATGTAGACTGTTAAAGTTACAATTAACATGTTAAATTAATGCTTCCCTTCTAAGATTGCTTATAGTAATTCAAGGATTTATCACTGCAGTGAAGACTACATTTATGTCTTCAATTAAAGTATAAATATGTATAGAACTCTACATGGCCAGATTGTTTGTATACTCCCATATTGTCAACCATTTATGTAAAAAGAAATTTAAGACCCTAAATAACAATACAGTGGGGGCGTACACTAACAAAACAGTTGCAATATTTGTAATCACTGTCACATTGCCTGAAGTGTCAGCTTCCTTGTGTGTACAGAATCTACACCATATTATGATGTGGATTCATCTGTTTATTTTGAATTGTATTGTCATAGTATATTGACTTTCCATTGCACTTGCTATTCTTCATATAGTAGTTGAGAAAATGACGTTGGCCTGAAGTAAACCCCAATCACTCTTGATGCAGCTGCCTTTCAGGGACAACATAATGACAACACGAGGTCGTACATCTATCATTGTTTGCATGCATTACAGTTAGCTTTGTTTTACTATCAGTCATGATAGACAGACAAGCCCCAGTGAACTTTTGTTAAGTTCATATGTTTTAAAATATCGATTTTAATAGTTCCAAGTCAAGACAATTTATCCTTTATTTAATCAGTTCAACTAAGAACCACCAAGAAGAGGCCGCTTAATGACAAGCACAATGATAACAGTACCAAAGCGAAGTGGCAGCGTGGTCAGGTTTATGGAGCTTAACAGCGTCTGAGGTCAGTATGGGGCCCTTCCATCTCCTGAACTCAAGAGTAGCAGCCCTGGCTGCAACTCCTGATGCCTCGGCACTGACAAAATAACCAAACACAATACTGAGCACTCATTTGTTCCTCTTCTCTTTACAGGCATTTCCGAAAAACATTGTTGTGTTTTGAGTTAAAGTTGAAGTCTGGAGGTTTCTTAAAGGAAAAAAATGGTGAGGAAAATGCTTAAAATTAATTTACTCTTGGCATCTACTGCAACATCAAAAAACTGTTTGACCATTAACAGTCACATTTTTGTGACCGTTAATGGTCCATGAGTGGTCAGCTAGAGATCACTACACTTGAACACAGAACAGGATTACAATTTCTAATTTTAGGAATCCTAGTACTGATACCATTATGATAACACAATCTTAGTTGTGCCTATAAGGGGGCAATACATCATATTTCTGTTAAGTCTCGTAATATAGGATTGTTTCACTATTTTCTAGCTATATAGACAGACAGGTTTACTCAAGTCTTTCTTAATTGTTGCCAGTGCCTTGACCAATGCTGGGTGGGCATCTGAAGAAACAGAGCAGACTTAAGAGCCCTCTGAAGGATAGTGATGCAGACAGACTAAACCCTTCTCCCAGCCCTCAGTGCTAAGTGACCCAGATGGGGAAGCTGTCATGTTGGATGCCAGTGCTTATAACTAAACAGTGAGGTCTATGACATCCCCTGCCTCCCACTCACTCACTGGTCTGTATAGTACATTATGTATGCTATAATGAGGTTACATCATTGACACTATTGATATGTGCACAGTTGGCATCTGCACTGCATTATTGTAAGTGCAAATATCTGCTTTAATAGTTTTGAATGGTGTTGTTTTGCATGTTTTAAATTTGAACTGAACAAACTTCTTGTATTAGGCACATATCCATTTAAGCCCCAATTTATCCCTGCTAGACACAGCCACTCCATTACTACAGCCAAGGCAAATAATACAAAGTTATAATGGATAAAATATTATTTTTTACAATGTCTCAATGATTCCTCAATGTGCTTTCACTTTGAATCCATGATTTATTTATTCACACATGTGGTAGTAAACTACCTTTGTTACCACAGCTGTCTTGGGGCAGACTGACAAAGATGTGGCAGCCCGGCTTCTCCAACCACCACCAACTCACACAATCACATTCATATATATGTGAATGTGGATGAAATGTCTTGCCCATAGACACAGCAACTGTTATGCATAAGTGGAATTCCGAACGTCAAACTTGCAGGTGTATGACAACCACTACTACCTTTAGCTACTGCTGCCTCTCACAAATTATGAGAAATTGAGAAAAAAATATGAGTGAAACCAATCCAAATCCAGGTATGTTTTTAACAACATTATGACACGTTGAAAAGCCTAGAAATGTCAAGTTGTTATAATAGCTGCCCTTTAAAGCTATATGTCAGGTGTCTTATGTCAGATGGATAACTATTACAGTAATGATAATAAACACATGTATGGACACTTGTGTTTGAGATGACACCTCCTTAAACAACTATATGTTATACATCTGGGAAAAGCAGAGAAGTGCAGAGGCCCTCTTCAATAGTGTGAACAGCTGTACAAGCGACTGTCTCTATTCACGCTCCTGCCTCTACCGCTCCTCAGCTGTGCCATTTTCAATCAATAGCTTTTGGGAAATCAGCGTCGAGCCTGCAGTTTGAAATGAAAAGGCTCCTTTGTTGTGGATCCCATAGTAGTGTAATGATCTCGTGCTCCAAAACATGCCCACATTTTGCACCGCCGTGGTTTTCTCCGTGCAATAAATTACATAATACACCCGTGTTCAAAGTAGACGCTGAATGCCTGGTAAGCAGTTGAAGTATGGAGGTACCTGCTGGATGAAAAGTGATGTATTTATTCTTTTGTACACGACTTGCATGTGAATAAGATAATCTCATATTGCCTCTGGCTCCAGGTGTTTATTGGGACCAGTAATTTCCATCTGCGCTGAGCCTCCTCCCATTGCCGCGGTCTCATCTGCCTGCAGCATGTGTCAACAACAAAAACAACAGTGAGAGGATGACTTTGATTTGACCAAGCCACATTCTTTATTATTCTCTCAAAGCAATATAAATGCATGAGCAACAGTGTGCGCTGATGAAGCTGATTACAGTTTTGCCAATGTCACTGATAAAAAAAGTTATTGATATGCAGATTAGGCATGGGTTGGATAAGATTTAGAGATTAGCTGAATATTGAATTGTAGTAAAACTCAAGAAAAGTGAAGGGAAGTGCCAACTGTAGCTATAGCAACATTGTGTGTCTTTGCAAAGAAACTGTATACATTTTACATGTAAGAAAAATCACACAATAAACTAAAAGAATTTAGACAAATTTTGAGATCCGACTTTATTGCATCCGCTAAGGAGATAATGTTTTCGGCAGGGTTTGTTTGTGGGTTAGTCTGTCTCTGAGCAACTTGGGAGCACTTGTTATAAAAGTTTATGGGGGGAATGAGCTGCCTTGGCAGAGGTTGGACTGCTTTCTACAGATTGATAAAGCAGTTCACTTCAAAACACTTCAATATCAGCTTGACATCGGTATCTGATGATATTTACATGGCGTCACATGATTATTTTTACAATTTTTTAACTAACTATAACTATTTTTCTTTTTTTGTTCAAAATATAAAAAGCTAACTTCAGATCATTGCCTTTTATTCTGATAATTCCTGGTTTATTAATGCCTATGAGGCCATGTGTGCTTCATGTGTGAGACAGTGGTAGGGATGTGGAAAGAGCATTAAAGGCAAAAGCAGGGGAGTGTCCAAACATACAGTTTCTCTCTCTCTCTCTCTCTCTCTCTCTCTCTCTCGCTCTCTTTTTTTTGCAGTTTTAAAAATCAGATGTTCTGTTCTTTATACAAATTTAGCTTGTATTTAAAGCTCATTAAACTCAAGGTTAATGTCACTTTGGTGCATCTCTGTTTCTTTTATCAGAAGTCTCTGTGCTACCATGAAGTCCATTTTCTTCAGAGCACTTTTGACAGGTTACCACGGTTACTTCTTAGAGCTATTTCACCCTAAAAAGCCAGATTTCTGTAATCTCTCAGTAAAGGCACGGATGGGATCTCACGCCACAAGAGGTGCTTATTGTGGGGTTTCTTATCCTCAGCAGCAGCAATGGTTCTATCCATCGTTATACATGTATTTTTGTGACTAAAGACTGACTGATTTTTGTATTTTCAAATGTGTTGATAAACTGCTGCAACAAATAAATCTGTATCTAGGTCTAAATGATGGCTGGACACTCCCTCCTTGTTGTACCAGACGTTTTGTTGCATGTTGTTGTCAGCCGGCCATTATTTCAATTACTGAACCAGAAATAAATCCGAACATTTGGGATTGTTACGTGGTAATTAGCGCCTTCTGTATTTTGTTGTAAGTCTAGCAGTGCCCTCTGTTGGCCGACTATATGAAATGCAATTGAGTTCATGTCAATAGGTAAAATTAGCCTACGGTCCCCAATATTTAAAGGGATAATGGCAAATCCTTAAAACAAGCATTAAAAAAAATAGCCTATTACTTCAAATAGCCTTTACTGTCCATTAGAGTAGTATTAATTAAGCGCAATGAAAATATAATATGTAATATCCATAAATCTGGGACTTTATGGAATCTAAAAACAATCATAGACAGCCCAGTGCTTTCTATTATTGGTTGATGGAGGTAGCTTCGTCTGTTATAGGTTTAGCCTGCTGCTAAAATCAGAAAGTACTCTGGATTAAGGAGTGCTCAAAATAAAGCTCAATGAAATAAGACGGAATATCTCATGTCTGTGAGTGACTTTAGGACAGAGCTATAACCACAATGGCATGTTTTATTGGTCTACGTTAATCATGTATAGCAGCTCTGTGGGCATTTTTTAGGAGCTAAGAGCCTACAGCTTCGAGGCTTCTTAATGCAAACCCCCCACAAAAGCCCTTTTTAATACTAAACCTGCTGTATGAATTAGACTGCGAAAAAAATCGTCAAATCAAAACGTCCTGCTTTAACCCCTGGTGTAGTGTAGTCTAACCTGTCTGCACCTCTTCAAATCATGTTGTTTATGAGTCAGGTGCACATTCATCAGGTGTTTTGTTCATCGAGTTTACCTGAAACCACAGTGTCACAGATACACAAATTCAAAACTGTCTTCATTCTTCTCTCTTGTTAATATTCATTCTAATCATCTCCCATTTAGAATGGAGTTGGCAAGCTTTACCTTTTCTAATTGTGTATTTTGAAGTTTTGGTCAGGACTTCTTATGACATCTCCTGGACTGTATTGGTTGTTCTCTTTTTACACTTTGATCCATGTTTTGGTGATCTTAGGAGATGGACTGGTGAGTCAAAATGAACATGGTTTCATTAGTATTTCATCATAAACTTCAAGAAGAATCACAGAAAACGTACTGCAGTATAAGCAGAATCCTTTTATGTTTCTCATATGTCACTGTTCTCTGGCAAACAGCAAATAGCATAATATATTCAAAAGAAAAGACAAAGACTTGTAAGTCTCTGTAAGTATTTTGACATTACCCTTTATTGATGAGTGCTTGATGGAGATTGGATGAAAAACCAAAGTCTTTGCTGCCATCTGCTGAGAACAAGCACTGTCAACATATTGGGTGAGTAGACTGGTCTACTTTTTTCCTTCAAGGAGGTAATGTTTTCTGTAGCGTTTGTCTGACTGTCTGCAGGTTCAGTTATCTGGTTCAGTTTTCTGTTAGCAATTTTACACAAAAACTACTGAACCAATTTCTGCTGAACTTGTTCCTGATAGATTCAGTAATTATTTTTGCTCATATACAAAGTAAAAATATCATAGGGCAGATATTGTCCCTACAGGTGCAAAAATTTATATCAATATTTTCCTTATAAACATAATAGGCCCTAATCTACACTATAGCCTACTTTGCCAAGACATTTTGGTTAGGTCTATTTATTTTCAAAATATATAGCCTATTTTTTCTAAATAAATAAGTTGAGGCCACTTATATATATATAAAAAAGCTATGTATTATTTGTTCTATTGTTGTATATATTTTACTATGCCACTAGAGGGCGAAAGAGCGCTTCAAAAGCCTGGGTCAGAGTTTTAACTTCAGCTCAAACTGCGGGCAAGTTCAAACCTGTTAAGCTTGCGGAGACAAACGCTGCAAAATCCCAATGACAGACCAAAAAATAAATGGTGTAGTTTTCGCTAATGAAATGATTAAAGGGTCTTCCTTAAAGCTTTGCTTGTTGGTAAAATGTTAATTTGTGTCCGATTTAGAGCAACTTTTACATAGACTTTTTTCCACTATAGCCTTAAGAAAAACACCACTTTGTTTAATTTATTTTTTTCCCTTAGACTAATTGTTTTTTTCTTTAACCAGTTTTCCCCTGTAAGCCTAATTGGTCTAACCTAATTGTTATTTTTCTCCTTTCTTCAACAGATTTGTCAAAGCTGATTTCTTTATTGTTTCAAAACATCCATATAGTGTCACAAAGTCTCATCAACTGTGAACTCTACAAAATATATCCACTTTGAAAAGTCCCAAAGGTAGGCTACATTTAATTTGAGATAAATTACAGTTTGTTTTTAACCACTACGCCTAATTTATTATGAAAGGGCCATTCGGATGTTGTGCGTGTGCTTGTGTCACACTCGCCTCAATTGCTGCAGTTAGATCGCTCCACTCTGCGCTTGGCTCTCGTTACGCACAGACAGTATGTGAGGAGCGCTTGTCCGGTGCCAGTCAGGATGGAGCCGGGGAGAGCACCCCCGGAGCGCGGCATCACCGACCCCAGCCCGGTGACGCTGTACGGGGAGTTCACGAGCATCACCGGGTCCAGAAAAGTGCGGTGCGCGGTGAGCTTGACCGAGAAAGAACTGATCGTCCAAAGATTGTCCTCCGCACCTGTCCACAGAAACAAGGTGCTGCTGAGCTTGAAAGACTGCGTGGGGTGCCGGGCGTATCGCGGAGAGGATAGCGCAGACCCGGCAGCGTACTTTACCGCGTACTTTTACCCGCTCCGGAAGCGCTGGACGGGCTCCGGGACGTCCAGGCAGAGAGTGGAGCAAGGCTTTCGGCTCTCCGACCTCCAGGACCCGCGCTTTAACCTGGAAGAGGCGGACAAGTGGGCCCGGGCGGTCAGGGAGAGGTCTGCCCGGCAACAGTATCTGAGAGACGGTAAGAGAGGAAAACACAGCTCAGGAAAACGCGCTGTAATTGGTTTGTTAATTAAGGCCTAGTCTACTCTGAAATATGAGGCAAAAAAACAACTCTTAATAGCCTACATCAGCAGCTCTCAAACTTTTTACACACTATCTCTAAAATGACTTCCCAGATAAATAGCATCTTTGGCTAAAACGAAACTAATCTAACACTTATCCAGGTTAAAAGAAGATTAAACCAGAATTTCGAACTATAGGCTCTTTAATTTGCAGGTCTAAACCCGGTTTAATCCGAATTTAACAGGAGGCGGATACTAAACCAGGTCTAAACCAAACAGTTAAACAGTCATTCTCAGGTCTGGATTACGTCAAATTTAAGCCCCCTATTAGTGACTTGAACTGCAAAAGCAGATTATCATAAAGTAATCAATTGGTTGTAAAAAGTTGTGTTATCATCAGTGAAAAGCTCTGATGGAGGCTATACTGTTCACAAAAAAGAATGCATGGTAGACGATTTTATTACAATTTTTGTTGACTTTGTATTGTCTTAACTGCAAATTTAATGTAGCCTACTACGTCCAATCCACTGTTTATTATAATAAGATATTTATTTTATGGCATTGTTACAGTAAAAATGATTGTGAAGAGCAGAGGATAAATTAATGCACTGTAACCCAAATCAACAATCTTTCACGATGAACACATTGTCATAACTTCATATCTCTATACAATCTTTTATTGCACCTAATGAACCATATGGGCTATTGCAGTTATTTCACTGTATTCAAGCCTTGAAGATTGTATTTCAGCAGATGCCTACTTTATATTTTTCCAGTACCTTCCAGGAATGCAATCAATGAATGCACAGAAACAGACCTACAGGAATTGCTCAAAAGTCATATTGTTGTTTTAACCTATTCTCACTGGCAAAAACACAGCCATACATTTTCATAAAAAAGCACCACAGGACACATTAAAGGTTGTATTACCATAGTGAGACTGGCCCGGAAGAGGTGTAACAAAGATATGTGCTCCCTGCGTCATCAGCTGCACTTTTAGTAACCTTTTAACACACTCAAACAAATGAGGGTGTGCTATTTCTTATAATGGTAACCAAGCTTTTTCAGCCTCAAAGACAGCCACCAAAGGTCAAATGCAAACAGAGCCCAGTAGCATATATTCATCCTAATGAACCATTCTGTAATTAGATGTTTTCTTTTTTTTTTTCAAAATTCACACACATTCATGCTTCATTCATTGAAACTGAAGTTAGCTGAAGTTACACCTATTACCTTTTTTCTTCTTCATTTTTTGACATTTGTGACAAAAACCAAGGCAGTTGAGAAACACTTTTGAAATTCCTTTTAGTCTTTTTAGTCTAATTAGTTTATGGATAAAGATATCAGCAAATAAAAATGAAAAGTATAATAATATAGAATAGTGTTATAATATTTTTATAACATTTTTTTTTACAGTTTGAAACCATACACCTTCACATAAATGCAATAGAAGCATATATTTGAAGGTATTTGTGACTTATTTTCACCTGAAACTAAATTTTATATTAACTTTTAAGGCAAGCAGTTTCCTCAATTTTTATATATTTTATAAAATATCCTCTTTCAGTTTGCGCAAATGTATCCAGATAGAATCTACTGGGAACTGCACACTGGCTGTCATTGTAGCAACACAAAAGAGAAGACACGTGTAACTCAAGACTACATTACAGGCTGAGGACCTTATTGTTGTGTAGCTTAACTTGAGACAGTGACCCGACAAGTTTGAGATAGAGACAAAGAGGAAAAACAAAAGACGTGTTTTTGCCTTAATCAATCGGTTGCACCTGTTCCACTCTTTTGCACAACTGGTGTTAAAGGTTTATTTCAGAATGTTACAAATTCCAAAATGGAGACAACTGGGGGCAAGACCATTTTCAGTGGAGAAAAATAAAATAATAAAATGTAACCTTAACATTAAAAAGCAAACAAGCCAAAACTACCAAAAAAAATGCTCATTATTACTTAATCTCTGGAAGAAACTGCAAATTCAAGATGTCTAAACAGGACCAAAACATCATTAAAGACAATTAATACTATTACACACGGATGGAATAACTAAGGACTTGACTTGACACTGATTTTGAGACATTGAGAAATTTTGTTGCACGTGCATTGGTACGTGTAATAACAATAAAAGCTTCTTATCTTATCTTAAACTAGCTGATGTAATAATGACTTGTGCTGGTTCTATTTTTGGGCAGAGCTGAACAGAAATATTCATAATTTAATATCATAGTTGGGAATTTATCACCATTTATCAACCCTGCTGCAAATGTCAACCCTCCTCTGACTGATGCAATTGACATTTCACTTACATTGCCAAATATTTCCTAAACAGTATTGATTTTACTTTGTCAATAAATGGATTTGCCTTGAAAGACATTGGCTGGGGTCAGGTCATGGGTTCCGCTCTACTATGTCTAAATCTGACCAGTCTAAATCTGACCAGTCTGTCATTTGAAATAAACTCTCTCTAGAATCTGTTTTGTTTTGTGGAAAAATCACAGTTGAAGATGGCTGACTACGGCTTTGGAGCTGTCTGTTACATAATATTGTCACACTGTTGTCGGGAGAATGGTATGTGCTCTAAAACATAATGTTATGCCGATGTACAATTTAGTTTCATTTTTTTGTCCCATTTTTGTGTCTACATTGTGATTCCAAATAGCTTTTAGCCAGCTGAATAGATTTTTTGACAGCTTTTTCAATGATGTGCAAAATATGTTAGATAAGCTTACACAGTTTTACAAAATGTGATATAATGTTGTTGAATATCTTAGGACAAAATAAATGGCAGTGATATTAATTATGATTAAGACTTTATAAGAATACAAAGATCAAAAGTATTTTATAAAGCGATACAAGCCTCTACTCAATCTCTAAAACAGGTCTAAATGTAGGATTTATTTTTGACTAAAATTTAAAATTTAATCCATTTTGATTTTTTTATTTAGTCCACAAAATTTTTATCACATGGCAGATCATAACATTATTGCAATACATTTAATATCTTCTTATGTTTGGTGATTATGATAAGATTTGCAGTACTGCACAGTGTATGCACCCTTTGGATATTTTTCTTGGACCAGGTGTGCTTGTTTTAGCTCCAACATCTTTGTCTCTTTTAGCCAATGATGTTATTACTGATACATTAATTTTGGTCAGGACGCAGCTGCGACAATGACTCAGATGTTTTTACAAAAATGCAAGCTCATAGCAGTCGTCTTGATGAGTACATAAATTAGAACATTTTCAGTGGAATACAGATCTGGCTGAGGCTTGGTCATGATTCAGAGCAAATGACGCTTGTGTTGGAGGAAGTTGTGACACTGGGAGTGGTCACAGAGTCAATATGGTGAAATGACATAAGAAAATATATGGAATTTTGAAATAATGACAATGATCAAACACCAGGATTTTTATTTATTTTTGTAGAGGTAAAGATGCAGGGGCATAAGGGCATAGTTATAGTAATTGTAATTCATTTTCAAATAGTTTCATTAGTAGTTGAAAACCTTCACACTATTTAGCAGCAGTAGAACATCCATACATTTTAATGAATAAGCATTTTATAGATACTTAGCCTAATTAATGCAAAAGTGTATCAATTTCCATAGATGTACACCAGATCATATTCTTTAAGAAAAACAGTTATAATAAGAATTTGAAGGTTCAGTTTTTATAAAAAGAAATTAAGCTGAAGTTGGTTAAAGGTAATTTTAAATCTGGCAAGACTTTTACTTTGGTGTTTTTTCTGTTTTATAGCAACACTTCGCTCCATGCGTATCCTAACACTAAACAAACAAGCTATTTTTGTACTTTTGTGTCATGACTACATTCACACTGTTTACTTGTTATCTACACATTATCTTTCATCAACAGAGAACCTAACTACTGCACTTCACCAGGAAGTATAAGTCCTCAGACACAGTGATCAAACCCAGCCGTTTTTCAGATCTGTGACTTAGACTAACTTTGATAGAGTTTTTGTTAAACCAAGCTGACTGACTACCAGGGGAATATGGTTTTCTATTCTCTTGTGTTGTTCTGTGATACGCCGACAACAACAACCACTAATTGACTATTCTGCGTTGGGAGCAGCTGGTTCACCTCAGAGAAAGTCGCTGTACAGAACATGTGGCTATGGCTTTATGAGATGGGAAGTCCATTTCCTCTTTATTCTGCCACACTGTACAGTTGTATGTATTTAGTAGTTTTTTTAAAAGCCCAAATAACGTCATTCTCAACTTAATGTTTTTTTCTGTCCTCTGACCAACATCGAAATTTACAGCTCCTGTTGAATGAGTTGGTAAAATCAAGCAATTCCTGTATATAGTACCCCTAAAAGATTTATCAGTGAAATGACAAGGTTATTTTTTATGCCAAAATTTAAAT
>JAVQKG010170398.1:0-15026 GCA_036025885.1 Hypseleotris bucephala
GGTTTAGGTTAAACCCTCCCACTCAGGAATAGGATATCTAATGTGAACTTTTCCCAGTCAACTTTTAGAATTGATAAGGGCTCTTGGATGAGAGCCGAAACGTCTTCAACTCAAAACCCGAGTCCAGATGACTGATTTAAACCTTCTTCAACTTTGATTGACTACCTGGATAAAAGAATGAACCTTCACAGAAAAGATATAGAAGGTTGTGATAAAATGAACTTATACGTAAGTTTATTAGGTTTATACTGGTTAACTATTAACAAATTTCCCAGGGTCATTAGAAGTTATGTCATGTTTTGACTTCATTTCCAAAACACAGAGAGACAAAATACTTCCAACCTTAAATGACAACATCAATCCATAAATGATCTGGTTAATGGTTTAACAGACTCATTTCTATAGGGCTTTTTCATGGACGAGAGACGATCAGTGTTTTAAAGCAGTTAGCCTTAAGTTCCCCCATCCTCTACAACTGGGGAAGGGTTCTACATATTCAACTGTATGGAACTTTTCGTCTCAAAATAAATATCAGATAAATTATTTGTGCTGTTTAATGGTTATCTATAACATTCCATGTGCATAGAGTATTTTAGCCTTGGAAGTTCACCTGACAGACCACTATGGAGGCTCATATATCAGTTGGAGTAACCAGGTCGCTAGGTCATGCGGTTCAACCTGTAATGAACAGCTTGTGTAAAACTAGTCCTTTCCTATTACAGCATGTACTATAAACCAATGTGGCATACAAACAAGGGCCCTTCCCAGAGGAGCTGTACAGGATCAGAGTGTAAAGACAAGAGGATATCCATTAGGAAGTTTCTGTAATTGGAGTTTGTGGGGGGCGAAGTCTCTCGTTGAGCAAAAGTGTAGATTTTAAAACTGACAAAGATCCTGGCGTCCGTGAGGTTCAAACATCCAGAAAACACACGTAACACCTCCACAGCCAGCTTACAACGCTTCCATTCACTGCCAAAGTCAACACTGAATTAATCTTTTTTAACACTTCTCTCATAAATCTTCTCAAAAGGGCGGAGGTTCCCCAGATGTTCCCCCGTTCAGGTTTGAGCTTATACATGACACAAGCAATAAAGAAGTGAGCAAGAGTGTTAGAAGTGGTCCCATGCAACCATTTTAAAAGGTAATAGAAAATTTGGAAATTATCCGAATATAATGTGCAGTGCTATGTTTTCAGTTATGCATAGTCTTAAAAATACCACTTTGTATATAAATAAGTGAATTATATTAGCATTTTTCCATCATTCTATCCTGTGTTTGTCCCTAAATGAAGTAAAAGTATGTATGTATACTACCTGCAGGAAAGCTTTAAGCCATTTATCCTTTTCTCATAATTTTCCTAGAACTATAAGCCTTATTGAATGTCTCCTTTCATAATTGTTATAAAATATTAAGTTAAAATTGCAGTGCATCTGATCTGAACTGCACCGCTTATAGAAAACCAATAGTTGGTGGGAGCCTTCTGTTCTCACTCTATGGCATTATTTGAAAAGAAAATGGCTTTTGTTTTTATGAAAAGGCCATGATGTGTATCAGGAGAGTTGTAGCAGATTGGACTGTGTCCTTTCTGAAGCTTTTAACACTCATTTTAAACTGATGACACCTCCTCACTTCGGTTCAAAGCCATTATCTTTTATCCATTAGCACTCCGCTGGGGAACCGCTGCAGTGCATTACACTATTACCATCTCTGCCAAGTTATGACTTGTTATTTCCAAGGGAGCATAAAGTTGCAAGCTCTTCAATTTTCACATTTTCGTTTGCCACGCTTTCCTATGCTTTTGTCTGGCTTCCTTCTGCTTTCTCTATCTGTCCATCTCTGTCGTTTTTGTCTGCGTTGTGCGTTGAACTCTGCTGCCCATTATTCTCTTTTCCGTCTTTTTTATGGATCCCCTGTCCTCGGTCCATCCATCCTCCGGTCTGGTGGACAGGGCGTGTGTGTTGTTTTTATCAAAGTGACATGGGGTCTCTTCCCAGGGCACGTCCCGGGAACAGCACGCTCAGTTTGATGGCTCCCATGGGTCCCGCCCCTTACGCGCGACTCTACTGTGTAAATTACAGCCTGTCCCCTCCACATGCATGGGCTTATGGTCATTCAGCACATTGGGCCTACACACACTGTTGTATGTATGCATGGTGGTTCAGATGTAATGCAGGGATACGTGCATACATTCATGGACAGCGGTGGACACATACACAGTGCATGTTTATTCAGGTATATCCTTCCTCTGCTCTGCTGCTAAACCTGAGCTCGTGATGTGACTGGATCTCTTCACCTCACTCTGTGTGGTTCTCAGGGCTGTCCTTCCCTCAATCTCATAATAACACAGACTAATGTTTTCAAGAGAAATATGCATCTGTTGTACGTATATTGTACTATAAACGGTTTCATTATATAATAGCAGTGACAGAAATCATCAGTATAGGCTTCACCAATCCATACCGGAAAGTTTGACCATTGCTTATACAAATCATTTTGCCAACAAGATATTCTGGTACACATTGGAGCGATGCTAAAAAGATTGGACGTAATGTGAGAATTAACAATTAGTTTGCAGTGAGTTCTTAAGATCCCATAAATTTTTAAATATACATTTACATGCACTGTAATGGCCAGTGGGAGAAATCATGAAATCGGATGCGTCGAATGTATAGCTGTGATTGGGAAAAGCTTGCAACAATTGACAATTCTTTCTTTTACAATATTCCAAACTTTTCACCTAGACATATGTAAGAACACTTCTTTTTGTTAGTCAGTCAAATTAAGAGATAAGATAAGCCTTGGAGACATGGTGACTATCTGCTGTGAATGTTCTAAGCATGCTCTAATTAATAGCTTGTAAAGGCATTGGAAGTCGTGGGATGCCATTCTTTAACTATCCATTAAAATCCAGTCACCAAAAAAGAGTTGTTCTGCACTCTATCTGACTCTTTTATGTGTGTACTTTGACCCATGGCAGCTTTACTACTGTTCATTAAATACACATAGCATTATATCTCGAACATCTCTTTGCAAACACCTCCCAAACTACTTCTCCATTCTTGTGACTGGACAATCGGTTCACTTGTGATTTATTGTTATTTACTTGTGCCTCCAATGTTTTGCCCCAGCATCCTGCCCTGGTGCCACTGGGGTGTTAGCTGGAGGGAGATTTATGTTGAGGCCGCTCCACACGAGGAGGAAGTGTTAGCATTTAGCGCTACTACTACTACGACCTGACACATGCTAACCTCTACTTTTATGTATGTTTAGTCTGTTGAACAAGTGGTTAACATGTAAGAAGTCTGGAGGGAAGCACAATTTCACAGGTTTAGGTGTGTGTTGGCATAAAATTGCAAGCGAGAAGGCCTACCGAAACTGAAAAAAAGGTAGCATTTTATTTTACATTATCCCTTAAATACTTTGTATCTACCTTATTAAGTACAACTGTTCTTGTGAAATTATCTTAACTAAGAATTGACCCCAGGAGAGATATTTGAAGTTCCAAGGTTAGGTGTATATTTAAGGCATACATACATTATATAGTCAGAATGAAGCAGGGAGACACAGCGGACCAAGCAGGACACAGAAGGAGGCATGTCGCAGGCTCTAGAAGATCTCTAGCAGAGTCTGCAGCAGACTCTATCTAACTCCATGTCTATGTCTCTGTCTATGTGTCTGTCCATCTCTATGTGTCTCTCCATCTCTATGTGTCTATCTTACGTTCATGTACAGCATATATATGTCTCTTAAAATAGATCGTCAACTTCCTTCTAGGGAGAGACACTCAATATCGTAAGCACATAGCTGGTTCACAAAATATATACACCAACATTACTTTTTGTATTAAGTGTTGAAAAATGACTTGCAAAGTACTACAATTTAAGTCCTATCCACCACTTCAACCTCTGGTCTTATCTTATACACTGACTATAAATCCAACCACCTTGAATTGCTCTCATTTGCTGTCTATTTTGAACATTCTGTATTATCCCATTGTATCTTGACCACTATTGCTTAGTTTCTGCACACACTGAATGTACACACTGTATGCTCATTATCCTGAATCTCTCAACAAGACTCCATGAACCCATTGCACTTGGTTTATTCCCTATAGTAGTAGAGTAGCCGCTGACAGCCCATCTCCCAGACTGCGCTGATTGTGTTGTGTTATTGTATTAGAGGGACTCAGCTCCTCGCTTTGTGCATTTCCTTGATGTCCATCTGTATTTACCCATCCGTCAGCTTGGGAGATTATTCTTGTCCATCATTTATTCACTCATTTTATTCCCTTATTTGATCAACCACCGTCCGCATCTTTCACATAGTTAACTTTCATCTACATTGTTTTAGCCTGTGTCCTCCATCTCTAAGCCCTGTTTTAAGCCCAGACCTCTTTCCAACTTCACTTTTCCCCTCTCATTGGGTTTTACATTCATCTTTCAGCGCTGGCTTTCATCTAATGCTCTCTGCTTTAAACACACACAACGTTGATAGATGGGGTTTACCTGCCGCTGCTGTTAGGCCCGGACTGGAGAATGAAGTATAGTTTGTGTGGATATTTGTGTTAGCAAGCACTTGTTTACACACTTTTGTGGGGAGCTTGTGTGTTTTAACAGCCTTCCCCGGTGCCTCTGGGGAACTTCTGAATGTATCAGGATGCTTTTTACAAGGTGAAAACAGTTAGCATAAAATGGACCAGGGTTACACTCCCACCAACTGTGGCACAAGGAAGTTGGAATTCCATGTTATGAGGCCATTAGAGCATACTAAAGGTAGCCACTCTCTTTTAATACTTGGACTTTATTATCTTGCACCCATTTGTAGGGGTGATGCTCACTTCAAAGCATGATGCATGTTATATTTATGCAGGCAGTGTCTCTTTCAAAATGTCACATAAAACCGCATTGATACAGAAATGTTAGGAGGAGATCAGTGATCTGTGCCATATTGCACCGTTATGGTAATTATTTTGTATTGTCCTGTATATATTTATTACAGTTTTACACCTCTGGAACGTTGACTAGGTAGTGTCAAAGTTTCTGATTTGAAAGCCTCCTTCACTATGAATAAAAATCAACTTAAACACAAATGTGTTATTTATACAGTATACTACAACATCAACAAGAACTACAAACAAAAAACATTTAGATAAAGTTTTTAAATATGCTGTTTCTGGATCATGCCTTGGTGTTGCGCAAAACCAGTGCCAGTAGTATATTGCATTAGCTTTGGCCGATATACAGTATGTATAAAAAAGAATGGTAGCATAATTTGATAGTGTAGATGTCTGGATACTAGTGACTGAAACAGCACAGGCCAGCTATTGTGAGCTTGTTCAGCTTTTATATTTAGCTTTGTGGTCCTACAATCATCATCATCATTTGGGTCCCAATGAGACCACTAGAAATGGCTATTTTAGAGCAACTCGATTAACATGTGTTGAATAGATCAGCATATTTAAGTAAGCAGCTAGACAAAGTCAACATCCAATAAACAGTCAATAGCACAAGTTTGTTTGATGTATCTACAAAGAAATGCATTCAGTGCTTGCTTTATGAATATGTACTGTAATATTTACAGCTCTGACATATTAGCTTGTATTTTGTTTTGGGAAGTTTGGCCTAATGTATTCAGCTTTTGTGACTATAACAACATGAGCTGGCAGGAGAGCTACCTCCTGACACCAATCCCTTTAAGCGTAAAACATTCCTCTTTCGTTTCACACAATGACCCTAAAAAGCAGCGGGCCAGTGGAGTAAAAAGGCAGATTGTGGTGTGGTGTGTTTTTCGCCGGAGGGGAAGGTGAGGTGGTAACATATGTTGTTGAGTGCTGCTGGACACGATGAGGCCAAAGACTCATAAAGTGGGTTATTATCTCTGCAAATCAATGAGTACATAAGCCGCGGGGAAAACAAGAATATTACACCAGCTCCGCGCACCACTATAGAGCACTGTCGGAGGTAGCTGCAGTCATGGTCTTATGTAATATACAGTCATGTGCAAAAGTATTTGCCCCCTTCCTGATTTGTTATTCTTTTGCATGTTTGTCCCACTAAAATGTTTCAGATCACCATAAAACTGTAAACATTAGACAAAGACAATATAAGTAAACACAAAATGCAGTTTTTAAATCAAGGTCTTTGTTATTGAGGGAAAAAGAAGCCAAAACGTACAAAACCCTGTGTGAAAAAGTATTTGCCCCCTAAATCATGCCACTGCATTTCAATGGGATTAAGGTCAGGACATTGACTAGACCACTCTAAAGTCTTAAATATGTGTTTCTTAAACCTTTCAGAGGTAGATTTGCTGCTGTGTTTTGGATTTTTGTCCTGCTACAGAGCCCAGGGGCCCTTTAGCTTGAGGTCACAAACAGATGGTTGGACATTGTCGCTAAGAATTTTTGGGTAAACATCAGAATTCATGGTTCTATTTACCACAGCATGTCTTCCAGGTCCTGAGGAAGCAAAACATCCCCATACCATCACACTAAAACCACCAGTTTTTTTTTTAGTATGGTGCGCTTTTCTGAAATACTGTGTTACTTTTACACCAGATTTAATGGGACATGTACCTTCCAAAAAGTTTAACTTTTGTCTCTTTTGTTCACAGAATGTTCTCCCAAATGTCTTGCGGATCATCTAGATTTTTTTTTGGTAAAAAAAAGATTTTTTTTGTGCTCAGTAGTGGTTTTCACCGGAACTCTAACATTTTCGCCCCGTCTCTATCTTATTGTAAAGTCATGAACACTGACCTTAACTGAGTCCAGTGAGTTCTGCAGGTCTTTGGGTTTTGTTCTGGGGGGGTTTTGTGACTTCTCGGATGAGTTTTAGCTGTGCTTTTTGGGTAATTTTGGTAGGCGGGCCTCTCCCACTAGTACTTTACATTGTCAGGCAGGTTCTATTTAAGTGATTTCTTGATTGAGAATTTGTGTGGCACTAATCAGGCATGGATTTGCCTAAGGAAAATTGAACTCAGCTGTCCAAATATGTGATAAACCACTGTTAATTCATGTTTTAACAAAGGGGGCAAATACTTTTTCACACAGGGTTTTGTACTTTTGGGCTTCTTTTTCCCTCAATAACAAAGACCTTCATTTAAAAACTGCATTTTGTGTTTACTTATATTGTCTTTGTCTAATGTGTACAGTTTTATATTGATCTGAAACATTTTAGTGGGACAAACATGCAAAAGAATAACAAATCAGGAAGGGGGCAAATACTTTTGCACATGACTGTATATGTTGTTTGTACATTTGTTGAGCCCCCCATATGTTTTGTGTATTTCTGTTGATAGAAATGTGTTATTTTTGTGGAATTTCAACAACAGAATAAACTTAATCAGAAGTATGCACCAAGACATATACAGTAAATTAGTAGAATATACAATATACAGTACAAGCTTGTATTACAAATAACAATCCCCAGTTATAAGCGGGAGAAAAGCCTTTTGCAGCTGCTATGGGCCTTAGACATGGGCTCTTCTAAAATATAAGCAACACATATCTTTACATTTGGCCGTGACCTAGGTTTTCAGAAGAGTTTGCAAAAGCCTAAATGAGACAGTGACAGCTTTCCCACCATTGTGACGTTTGGAAACTTCATCAGGCGATACTCTGTAAAGTGAGAAGGTGCTGGATAAGGAGGGATCTGAGGCAGCGCACACGGACAGACACCAATCTCCACAGAGGGAAGCCATTTACCGGGACGGCCCGCGCTCAAGTGCATAAGTACTCTTCCATAGGGTTCCAATTCATCCAATCTTCAAGTCTATAAGTCCAGATTTCCATTTCCTTTACATCAGCCTGTCGGGATATTTGCAGATCGGGGGCCGCAGTGCAAAGACGCTGAAATTGAATTTGTTTCCATATATTGTCCTCTCCTCTTCTTTCAGCAGCTAAGCCCTGTGGTCGATCCACTGTTTGCCTTATGGGGGAGAAAAGTGAGGGGGGCTTACACTGCGAAGGCTACAGGCTTATACTGTGTCTACTTGGTCACACAAATACCGAAGCATACACAGACACATATGGATTACAGCCAATGGACCAGTTTACATGGACATACACAATGACTGGCTGTATACACGTTTTAGAGATAGACTTTATAGAGCATGTTAATAGGATTAGCAAACATGGCTTTAAATACTTGGAATACTTAAGTAGAAGTAAATTGTTACAATTACTACCACTACCATCACTATGGTACCACCATTCTTGATTATTGAACTAAATTAGAGTAAAAACTGTGCAGAGTGGACCCTTTCTCACCCCAGATTTCCACTACAATCACTACGCTCTGCCACACACTTAGTTGTTTGCGTAGGTGTCCAATTTACACTCCATGTGTTCCCGTCCACACCTCGAGAAATGCATTTGCCCAATGCCTTTTATACACTCACAGTGGTATTATGTATGAAGCTTTATTACAAGTGGTCTATCTTTCTTCCACTCTTCTGTGTGCTCTTACTTTCTCCCTCTTTCACTACAGCTATTGTTAATAATACTGCTTTAAGTGTGCATTTGGGAGCCAGTACCCAGCTGTCTTAGTGCGTAATGGGTGTTCCTTTTAAAGCTTTTGTATATAGAAATGACATGCACTTTCTATAGGTTTCATTATATACAGTAGTTGTCTGAAATGCATAAGTCGAGGTACAGCACATAGACTGGGTTCAGGTTTGAAGTGAACTGTTCATTTTTACTTGGAGCATGTTTTTTTCTGGATATAATTTCTAGAAAATTAGATTATACTGTATATTTAGCTGCTGTCTGCTGCTGTTTTACTTATCATTTTTGGCCAGTTCAATGTGGGTGCAACTAAGCCTTTTTTGTGTCTGGCTGTCACCTAATCATTTCATAAGTGAACATATTGAGGACACTATGATAATGTCTATAACTACCAATTTTTCATTTAGCATCATAGGTCACATAGACGTTTTTTGCTTGGGTTGGCTTAAGAAATATCAGTGTCCATTTTCTTTGTGGCACTACATTTTCGTTAGCGATGAGAGTGGGCGAAGTTACTTTTAGAAGGTCACTCCTGCCTCATTTTTCTCCATCTGTATATTTTCAGAGATAATGCCAAAGCTAATCCCTCACAAGGTCAATGCTTGTATTGCATGATTATCCCCCACTGTTTATTCATACTTCCTGCTGATGTCATTTCCTCCTGCTGACTCCAACCTTTGACCTGTCATTTACCTCCCATCGTTGCCATGGTTTTTCCCGCCATGTCTGTTGCCGTCCCGGAGTCCATCCCTGTCTTTATCTCGGTAGGATTCCCCTGCTTATATGAAGGTTGGGGAGTATGCAAAATCTATTTGTACTTAAAGGTCATTTTTCATTTAGATTTTAAGATCATTTTTGTTCTCACTCCTTGCTTTTTCACCAATGCTTGATTTAGCTGGTGTCTGTTTTCACCTTGCTGTGTCCTTTCCCGCTGTTATCCCAATGTTTGACAACTGACGATACATCATTCACTTGACAGGACATAAAATAATACATAATGTGGCGGCCATCTTTAAATGGGCTGCTCATGTCTTTTATTTCAGCAGGAGCTCTTGTTGCGGACTGTCACTTTAACTTTAATCAGCTCAATTGGTGCTTCTTCCAAAATCTATGATGCAGTATGAAACTTTTTTTTATGTTGCAAGATATTGGGGGTGGGTCAAAAATAAGCAAACATATTTTGTGTGTGAGAAATTTTGTTAAATTTGGCCATTTAAATGGGGTAAATATTATAACATATATTACAACAATAACATTTGCTTGCAAGGCAGTTAGGGCTGTGTAGCAATGGAGTGACCATTCGTCTCCTAAACCAAAGAAGACCAAGATTCCTTTTTTGAGTCTAGGTCTTAACCATTACACCTAATGCTCTGTGCTCTTCAATTGCTTCTTCTAGTTCTAATTCAATATTTTATTAATGTTCTCTGCTGGCATTTGGGGTCAGTGGGTTAAGCACTAAGTTTGATAGCTGATTTCCTCCATCTTGAAACTTCATTTTCATCTATATTTCTTTTATCACTCACTGAAAATAAAATGTACTTGACAGCTATATTTTTTCACAAGGATTTTCTTCTTTATAATATAACGTTTTGCGATAAAAGAGCCTCTTGAGGCATTAGTAGAGCATATTCTGCCATTTCATTTTTAAAAATCCTTTTCATAACTGCTATTATCTGGCATCTTTGTGTTACCTCTGCTTTGATCATTCAGATTTGGGCTTACAACTTTTACTGTTTGTCAAAGATCAGACTGCTTTTTCAATTAGTAGCTAAAATCAAATCCAACCAACCTCTTTTAAATAATCCAAAGCAAACGCTCTTTTTATGAGGTCGGCTTAGCTATTATTATTTTTGCAATGAGGAAAAAGTTAATTGTTTTGATTTTTTTTATCATTGATCAATATTGCTTTTGGATGTTGCCCTGTCTCTGTGTTTTGAAAGAACTTGTATCACATCTTGGTTTCTTTGGCCTGTCGTGGTGTTATCTTGGTGCCCCGTACAGCTTAATTTACCGAGTGGGCCTAATCAGATGTGGAACAGAGGAGGCCAGTTTGTGCTAGCGGTGTGGGGCCTGGTAGATAGAGAGGCTTAGCAGAAGAAAAGCACAATGTAAGCTCTCAATTATATGCCTGACACTCAGAGACACTTGGGAAGCCTGTTTGTGTTTTTGCTTAAGTGTCATATTATCATTCTGGAGTTGGTTGGCTGAATGTAGCAGATACATGATAGCATTGTCAGGCCTAGATATATAAAAAAAATGTCACACAGATTTTGGAAAGTGGTTTAGTGATAATTGTTAAAGCCAAATAGTAAATAAAGAAAAGTAAAAATATTTCCAAAAGTTGTATTGATGGATTTTGCGTGTTCTCTAGCTAGCTTTAACCTGAAAATGGTGTGAATGCAGGGGGCTATGTAGATCCACTCCTTTTTCCATTCTGCTTTTCAAGGTCATTGAAAGCTTATGGTTGGGGCCGTGCGATGCCGGGCGTGCTGTGAGAGCTCCAGAGAGCAAACAAAGAATTGCGTTTGAATGTGTCTGTTTGCTGGAGTTTGGCGCTTCAAGGCTGCCCACCTTAACAGATAAAATATTCATCAGCTGTATTGTCCCGCAGAGGCACGCAACCTTTGGCGAGAAATCACAGCTCGAGTCAACCTTGCTTTTTCTATCCTTCGTTATCGTGGAGCCTCCGGTGCAGAGAACACAGCTTCACACAATTCTGCCAATATGGTGTTTTCTATGTCGACCTCAAGCTTTTGACGCTGGCATGAAATGCCATATTAGCATGATAAAATGTGAAATCTTGAATTTGACTACAATTTAACATTGTGGCTGAAGACTACGAAAAAGAATGACCAACCAAAAATTGTAACATTAATAAGCTCCAGATGTGCTTTTATTACCTACTGTTGAGCTTAATTACGAATAGTCAATGGTCAATTGACAAACTTGTGTGATATAAATTGGAATTTATAAGTAGTTAAGCATATGGCATTTATTTCCCTTCAGTGGTAGTAGACAACCAGTCACCTGCCTTCTGCATTGATTTGGTCAGATGACAGTATAACACAACAGTAGATAGGCTTGAACTTGTTAGACTTTTGAACTGTTTTTAACATTGTTACTTGGTTATTAGTTATAGTAGTTACAGTCTCCAACAGTTAAAAGGTCTTAAAGGTCAAAGATATTTAAATAATTTCATATTACTTATCATTAATCATGAAACATATTACTAGACTAGACCAGTTATAACTCCTGGGTTTCCATTTTTACATAAATATATACACATACCGAAGCTTAAGCAGAAAAGGCAGTATGAATTCTGTGTACATTCTCTTGAGATCTTACCATTTATTTATTTATGTATTATTATATATTTTGCCATATAATTCCTTCATATGCAGTCATGATTTACTTTGCATAAAGAAACCTGGCCTTCAGTTTCAGAGTTGCACTGTGAAAATACAGGTACAAAAACTGACTATATATGTTATATATATATTGTTTATCTTATTACTGTATTAGATCCAAGCAGACACATTTCATCTGTGTATTTAACAGCATAAGTCTTTGTAAACCCTAATTCTTTGTAAACACTAATTGAGCCTGTATCCTCTCCTCTTTGTCAGATTGTATTTAGTAGACCCTTGGGCCAGCTTATTGTTCTAAGCATCTCTCCACTAAACTTACACAAGTGCTCCTCAAAGCGTTCCCTATTGGAATTTACCTATTAGAATTCAGCTCACACCTCCCATTGTAGCCTATTTTATCAGTGCCTATTCCCGCGGTCTTTGGATGTACAATGAGCTGCAATATGCAACGGCCTTGGCTTCTGACTGCAAATGTACCAATGCATTTTTTATTTCTTTCTTTGAAATCTCTTGCATCCAAACACAAAATCCCACATTGCAAATCAATGAAGAAAAAGCAGGTTTAATATGGAGATCTTTGGAAAGGGATGCTACGTACATTTACTTTAAGTCAGAACCATAATACATCTGCATTCTGTTGTCTGACTGTATTATTTCTTCGGTTATTATTCACAGACCATAGGTTTAAAAGCCAGTGGATGTAAACCTGTGTGTGTGTTGCAGTGAGAATGACAGGAAGACAGATTGCCGGGCGTCTAAAAACATGACATTCTAATCGGTGTGCTTGTTAATTAAGAGACTATATTGAAATGTTTCATGTGTGCGACTAAATTGGACGCTTAATAAATGGAATGTGTGTTACATGCATACTAACGGCTCAGTTGTGTGCAAGTGCCTGGAGAACCCTTTGAAGACTATGCTTCCATGTCTTTGTACATACTGAGACAAGGCTTCTCTTGTATTTTAAAAGTGGAGGAGTTAAAGTGCATTTCTTTTTTGATTGCCTAGAGGATTGGGAACTTTATGGATGCAAAATAAAAAGATTATTAAAAGGTCAGTTAAGAATAAAAGGTAGTGGTTACTGGGTTGATTCACAACATTGTTGATTTTCCAGGCAGGTTGGTTTGTTGATTGGTTGTTCTGTGCAAGATACTCAAAATATAAAGGTCAGATTTGGATCAATTTTTTCTGAAAACATTCATTATGGGCCTAGGAAGAAAAGAATAGGTTCTGGTGCGGAGCTACTAATAGATACTAACTCCAACCGGGAGGTGTCTGTAATGGGAGAAACAACTACAGTAATTAGTTTTAGTGAATCCTTTACCATTGCAAAATATAAAAGCTTCTTTCCCCCCATTGGATAGTGCATTTATTATTTGAATTTCAAAAATATACAGTATAAAACATGTAGTTGTGCAGAGGTGACGTCATTCTTTTACTTAATTAATGGAAAGTAAATCTGTGAAAGTTGTGTGAATGTCTCTTGCAGTAAATCTGCACATTGTCCTGCCAAAGGTTTAACTGGTCCAGGACACAGAGTGGAGATAATGTGTTTGGATCTGTGCACTGCTTTCTGGAGCTCTGCTAAAGAGGAGTCTGTCACATCCTGCTCTCCACTGCCACGTGCTGCAGATCTGTCCTAATGTGGGGCTTGAAAAGGAGATTGGTTTTCAATCACCACTCCCTGGATTTTCTACTGGGAGAGAGGTGCCAGCGTCCGGTGATAAGTGGACTAGCAGTTTGTTCTTGACACCCTTCAAACAAACTGTTAAAGCTTTTAGAAAGTGTCTTTTTTGCTTTAGCTCTTATCAATTCTACCCAAGTACCTGCAAACATCTCTAAATAGCTCTGAGCTCCAGCAAGTGTCCATAAGGAGAGGCCATCACTCTCTACATTCCTCACAACTGCAAGTAAATTGGGCCTTACAGGTTTGAGCTGCTTTTAGGAACTTACCCTTCAGGTGGATAAATGAGTCATCATACTTACCCGGGTTGGCTACTTTTGTAATAACTTTTCTTTCAAGTGTATGTCTCGCATTTTGAAAAATTACAAAGTTCCTGTGCACATTGATCATATAGGTATTTTAAACATGTGAGTTGATAGCTGATGCATACGTACTTATACCATAGAGACTAAAACAATTTCAGTGCACTTCATGTTTTTTGGCTTTTTGAAAAGCATCTAATAAACAGAACAGTTCTGCCTTTTGTATTGTCTTTATGCAAACTGTGAATTCCCCACTGTGAGATAAATAAACTCTCTTTTATCTCATTTTACTTTTATAATTACACTCTCATCTCACGCTTCCCACACAAACAACCATCACCGCTAATGGATTTTACAATTAGCCGCATCCTAATCAAAACTTATTGGATCTTTTCAAGGGCCTTGTCACGGCCGGCCCCTGGGCTATGCTTCCATATGTGCTGTAGACAGAGGGCTGAAGGCTGGTGACTGACAGGCCAGGGACGGGCTGACAAACTAGGCTCTATCCTCAGCCACGAGTATCGATTTCAGCTCAGAGGTCTCCTTCTGATGTGGCGCAGTCAGGGTCGGACAGCCACATAAGCTACGGCTAGAGGCTGTTAGGCTGCGAAGTGAGGCTCACCATGGCCATTCAGAATCAGGGGTCTATACGTGGATGGGAGTATGATGATGTGCCCGACTGCAACAATGCATATGTGTGCTGATTTGTGCCTTCAAGCAATTGTTGTGTAGGGAATCATAGACTTAGCATTGGGCCATGATATGACTTATAATAGGTGATAGCATACACTTAGTGGAAAAATAGCCCTATTTGTTTTTCTAGTCAACAACCCACAAGAGGACATAAGGCTGTAAACTATATACATTTTTAGGCTTTCTGGGTTTCAGGACGAGGATTTAGCCCTAAATTGAAAAGTTCCTGGGTCAACCACTGGTCAAGGCAAAATACGTATCTTCTTAAATTTCTTAGTGATCAGTATTGTCTATATCTAATTTAATATTAACAATTTAGTTGTGGGGTTGCCAAAGCAAATCTCTAGCATGCAGTGGTTGCCACATTGATTAGACGAAAACACTGCTATGTGAATTATTGTATACAATAAAACACTACTTTAAGTTTCTTAGACAAATTATAAAGTGATTATTTTGTTGTTTTACCTTAAAGTAAATGA